>JADLZN010000152.1:0-48545 GCA_018155175.1 Sinocyclocheilus anophthalmus
CGGCGTTTCCAGGGTGACGCTAATCTGGACTCGGGATACTCGCCACAATATATATAAAATATATGCACATTTTTTATAAATAATTTATATAAAATCTATTTCATTATGCCCTGTGTAAATATGCAAAATAATTAAATTGAACTATTTTATATGGTTATTTTTATAGATTATATAATCTGTGTATATTTTTTACCTTAATTATAATTTGTCCGTATAATTAGTCCATTTATCTAAGGATTTATTTACGTCTAAATAGACAAATTCTAAGGGAAAATGTGTTAATGTGTGTTGAATTTCCGTTCAGAGCGAATCACTCAAAATGTCGTGAAGTCTCACCTGGAGACGTGTCAGTACAGCTCAGAAGAGCTGAAGAAACTTACCTGGAACATCTACACACCTGAAGAAACCCGCAGCTTTCAGCTCAAGGTACAACATTAGCATATTACATGACATATTAGACAAATACATAAATAGATGGTCAATCATGCAACTGTGCTTGCTGATTCGTCTCTTTGTCAACAAATGTTTTAACAATCTCTGTGCACTCAGTCTGCAGAATGGATGTGGCAGCAGTGCGCCCTGCACATTACAAACGCCATCCAGTACGTTGTAGAGTTCGCAAAGCGCATCTCTGGATTCATGGACCTCTGCCAGAACGACCAGATCATCCTGCTCAAAGCAGGTCAGTGCTGCCTTTGTCTCACGCGGATTACAGATGAGTCATCCCAGATTATACAACAGATTTCTCACTCACATCACTTTATCCTCTCACTGCCATAATGTGGCATTTCTGATGTGGCCCTGAGCGGCCGTTCAATCTCTTTATTAGTTTAACCACATTTGGTAATGTTCTACCACACAGTCCAGAACCCTTGGCTTCTTTATTGGTTGTCTTCATACTACTCCCGAATACTCTGAGAGCATATATTGACTGCAGTTCAGATAATGCAACACACACACACACCCACAAATAGTTATGGGTTGATTGCATGTGCACAGGCCGTTTTCAGTCCTTCTAACGGGTTACAGTTTAGGGCGGGATATAAACTCAGATTGTGAGATGTATTCTCACAACTGCCGGAAAAAAAATAAGAACAAGCTTTTTACCTCTAATTATAGACTCTTAATCTTGAGTATAACCAGAATTGCAGGAAGCCAGAAAAAAACAGCCCAACAGCCTATTCTCTGCTAAGAAAATTAAAAAGGTCATTGCAATTTAGCTCCAAATTCTAACTTTTTCCTCAAATTCACTGCTTTATCAGATTGAGAAAGAACTCTTTCTGGGGGTACATAACCAATAAAGTATTGCACCAAGAGACAGCTTTTTTACTCACAATGTTTTTGAAATATAACATGTATATAGTTTATAACTCAAATTAAGAATTAAATTTAAAGAATTCAATTCTTAGAATAGAATTAAATCAAACTGTAAAAAAATTCTCAGAATTGTAAGTTAACATCTTGCAATTCTGACTTGTTTCTCAGAATTGTGAGGGTAAAAAAGTCAGAATTTTGAGATAAAAGCTTTTTTCTTGTTTTTTTTTACTGCCATTGTGAAAAGGTGCCCTATACCAAGACCGTCATTCTTCTTTTTAAAAGACTGTGGGCCCGACTGCACTGTGCTGGGGAATATGGCCTGAAAAATGCTTTCTCCCTTATTTTACACATCAATAAAGCAGTAAGCCCCGTGAAGCCGTGGTTTACAGTGAGTTTATAACAGCTAGGGGGCGTTGTTAGGCACGACGCGAAGCCTCTTATCTGTTATAAATTCACTGTAAACCACGGCTTCACGGGCCTTATTGCTTTTATAAAACGTTATTCCAATGACGTAGCAAGGTTTCACGAATAAAACAGAGCAATAAGTGTATGAATAAAAAACAGTATTTCTTTCAGCCAAACAATGTATTCCTCAGATGTTTGTGGTTCCAACATGTAGTGTAATTTACAACAGCTTCGAACGCGGCTCAACCAATCAGAATCAAAGACCGGAACTATCCGTTTTATAACAATGATTTTCTGATTCCAGAGTTAATAAAAATATACAGAGACACAATAACTTAATGAACTTAATGCTCATGTAGAATAGTTAATGCAATAAAAAACTGTTTTGTGAATCTGCCCCACTGGATTCAGTTCTGTATATGTTTTTCGGTGTTCGATCTTAAACTTGAAACTTGCACTAATGTTTGTCTCCTCTTGTGTTTGTTTCTCCAACATTCTTTCTACTACTACTCTTTGTGCTTACCGTATAAAAATAAAATAAACCTTCACTAAACAATTTTTACTGAATGTCATTTAAAACGATCACAAACACAATGAATTTTCATTTTCATGGTGTTTGATGTTCCCATATTTGGAGAAAAATTATAATTTTTTTTATTTTCTGTCTGCATTTTTGCACGGTGGAGCATATTCCCGCTTTTCCTTCCCCCCCTCCCCTGCACTCTTTTTTTCCTTTATCTTTCTGTGTCTGTCTTTCTTTTTGTCTCTGTCCTCTGTCTTTTCTGCTTTTCCCCTCCTCTCTTTCTCTCTATTACTGTTCCAGGATGTCTGGAAATCCTGCTGATCCGAATGTGCCGTGCTTACAACTCTTCAAACAACACTATGTTTTTTGATGGCAAGTTTGCCATTCCTCAGCTCTTCAAAGCTCTCGGTGAGTGTCTGGATATCTACAGAATTGGATGCATTTAGGTATGCAAGTATTATAGTGTATTATAACTGTGGTTACAATTATTCATGAGATAATGCAATTATGGTGTCTTACAGGGCATAATTAATGCATTAAAACTAAGCATTATATATAAAGGCTTTAAGTAAAGTGTAATCTATTTTACATAGAATACCTACTGGTTTCTCGCTGTAGTATGATTGCACCACCACCTGCGGAGACCTGTGTGTTTCACAATATGGTAAGGGACGTAACATTTTCTCTTGAGGTATTCGGCCAATCACAACGCACTGGATAGCTGTCCAATCAGAGCACACCGCGCTTTTCAGACTGATGAGCTTTGTAAAAAATCTACACGTTTCAGAAAGGCTGGGCATAGAGGGCAACCGAATGACAGTGGTGGCAATAAATGTGTTTTTTAACATGAACGCATAAACACATCGCTTACACCAAATACACAAATATGTTATTTTTTAGCCTCGTCTATGACCCTTAATTCCAATTACACAACCCTGATCTGGAGTTGTTTACATTAGATTTGCAACTGTACTAAATATACAAATCAGAATTTTTCCAAAACTGAAAAACTGTTAAATACCTGAACACTAAATTACTGCTCGTAAGATGTTTTGGGAAGTTCACAGTGCAAAGTCTTAAGTGTGAAACTCCAAAACAAACATAATTTTTCTCCTCAGTCTTCGGGTATGTCCCCTGGACGATGCATGATGCTTCAGTCTAGATGATTAATGTTGCTGTTCTCTCATCTTTAACTCCAGAGCAAGACCAAGTTTGGACTAATGGCAGTCAGCCCAGGCAGACTGATTACCAGGAGAAGAGAACTAAATAGTACTTCCTAATTACCTGCTCAAGAAAAGGAAGATCATTGGCACCGTTGTTACACTGGCTTGCCCAGATTGCTCTTTTCAGGACGGCATGACAGATAACAGAAATGGTGTGACCTGCACAGACAGACTCACTGAATGATATTTCCTGGGGTTACTGAATTTTAATTCCTGCTTAATGTGCTCTACTTTTTTTTTTGTTTTGCTAAAGACAAAGGGGAATTCACTAACATTGAATTGTGCCCATTTTATTTAGCACCCAATTCACTAATGGATTTATGTAAATTAAGGCGCAATTCTCCATCTTAACAACAAAATTAAAGTGAACATTTCCCACCACACAACCTTTCTTAGTTCCCTGCATGGATGGCGATGTTTACTATAGTGTTCGGGACAAAGGAGTTTTAATTTGGCACTCAATTTCAAACTGAGAAGATCAGAAACAAAACACTTGTGAAGTTTGTTCGTTTGTAGTGTGGACAGCTTGTTTGTGAGGAGGCTGCCATATAATATTACAATTCAGAACAATTGGAAATCTAATCAGAGATGAGGCAATTAGCTTCCTTCTGATAAAATTCTGTGAAGTTTGTTTGTCCAGCTATTAGCCTTGTACTCACGTTGAGTGCACTTTAATGTTTGAACCGTACGTGGTTTCGTTCCCCACAGTTAAAGGGGTCATGTGATGTTGTTAAAAATAACATTATTTGGTGTATTTTGTGTAATGAACTGTGTTTATGCGGTTTAAGGTAAAAAAAACATTATTTTCCACATAATGTACATTTTTGTTTCTCCTCTATGCCCCTCCTTTTTTAAACGCGTTGATTTTTACAAAGCTCACGGTCTGAAAAGCAAGGTGTGCTGTGAATGGCCAGCTATCCAGTGCATTGTGATAGGCCGAATACCTCAAGCATGTGACAGAAATGTTAAGCCCCTTACCATACTGTAATGCCGTGTCCCAGCGCGACGAGACAAAAACAATAAAACCCATTATAAACGAGACATTTATTGCATCCAGTGGGGACATAATTACTGATTATAATGACTTAGACTGTCTTTTTACGTGTTGGCATTCTCACGCCACATTAAACTAAAACCATGCCTGCATTATGTGATCATAGAAATTCAAACAACCCGGGCTACTCTCCACTGCCAAACATGCGGTTGAATCATCATGGCATCCTTAATATGAAAACCATCTACGTCTGTGAGTCGAACAGTCCGCATTGTGATTCTACTCTCCCAGATCAGGAACGCCTCCATAAAATGCGCTGCACCATCTGATATTTGGGGATAACTGTTATGGACAGATGTGTAAATCACTTACCCCTGATTTCTATCGTATCTCTGTTGGAAGCCAAGAACGAGTTTCGCTTTCACAATGAACCCACAGCGTCACACACGTGGCCCTAGAGTGCAGTGCAGAGGCCGGGGGCTAGAGTGACGAACGGCCGGAGGGCTAGTGAGCTGAGGCGGCGGGCTTGAGAACGGCGTGGCCATCGGATTCGACGAAGGAGCGTCCCGCGGGCTTGCGGCAACCACATGTGACGACACCACATCACCACACACCACATCCGCTTCGTCCCCCGATTGAAAGCCGATCTGGCGATCCACAGCAAAGTTGATGTATTTCCTCAGTGACCACCACGGATCAGCTCCAGGCATGACAAAACAGATATCATTCTCTTTTGGAAGACCAAAAAAAGTAGTTTAGCTTTCACAACGAAACACACAGAGTCTCCACAACATGGCGCGGCGGCGGACAGCGACGAATAAGTTACACATTCTTTCTTTTGCTGAACCTGGCGCATTATGCAAATCTTCCCAATCCTGCGTAAGACTGTGGGGCGTGCTTCGAACAAAACGAGCCGTTTTAGGTAGCGTGGCTGACTCTTAACTTTTATAAAGACTATCTCTTTGGTTTTGAGACTTTAGTTTTTGCAACTTTACAGATTTTCTTTATGCATCAATAGCTTGTAACACTTCAAAGAGAAATGAAAATTTGAAATCGCCTCATATGACCCCTTTAAAGTTTATTTTAGTTTGTTACAAGTTATTTTATTCTAGGTTAATATGCAAAGTAAACCTATAAAGAAGCTGTTAGTTGAGCATCACATCCAGAACATCACAACAATGGCATTGTGGTGGGACTATCTGTTTGGCCAAACAAAGACAGTGAGTTGGGGAAAACTTAATTATAAGTGAAAACACTCATAATTATCTTGCTAGTGGTGCAGAAATTACACACTTCAGCTAAGCAACTCTGGGATACAAACATTTCTGACTCCAGATACTGAGAACAAACAACACGGGCATCTTTCAAATCAGGTTTTGAAAGACCACAGCTGCCAGATCTCATGTACAAAGCATGCATTCTGTCCAGTAGAACATAATTACTCTCACCCACACAAGCCAATATGATAACACACACATTCTCTTTGATGCTTTCAGTGTGTGAACAGAGAGATGGAGTGTGCTTATAAGATGTTTGGCAAAGACGTGGCATGTTTCCTGCTTGGTGTCAGTCTTGGCTTCAGATCGGGATGATTCATTCTGAGCTCTTCACTTTAATTACAAATTGCCTGCAGCATAAACCTTCACTACCAACAAAATTAACTATTTACTACTTGATTGCCACAGGCATGTAGTTAGCAAAGACAGCCCACACTTCTGCAGGGATAGTCTGTTCCCTGTCACAGTAAAGAAACAAACAAGCGCAGACTTCCAGGTGCATTGCAAGATGACCTTCAGCCAAAGTAGGAGGGATGAACAGAGAGAAAGAATGCTGACTTGCTTTGGTGACAGTAAAGAAAAATATATGTTTGTATCAATATTGCACTATCATAAATTTTTAACAAACATCGTATGTTTTCATGCTGTTTACTTCACTACTACAAATATAAACCCAGTTGGATCGGGTGTCTTGGATAAACACTTGGGCTTGTATTGCTTTGGCAAGTAGGTCCCAAGGGCTCTAAAATGCCATCTTTACTTCTTAGAGGAATAGTTCACCAACAAATTGGCATCATTTAATCACCATCATGATGTTCCAAACTTGTGCACGACTTGCTTTCTTCTGCAGAACATAAAAGGAAAGTTATATAATGAAGTTGAAATGGGGATCCTTGGTACCGAGCTCCAAAAAATATCAAAAGCATAGTCAACTTGTGCACTGTATTCTTCTGAAATCATAAGAGATTTGTGTGATGAAAAGATATGGATGCATATACATTATGTTCTTGGTGTATTACATTTACATATTAAAAGTTAAAAGAGACAGAACACACACACATAGTTTAGAAGTGTTTGCATGTAGAACTGTATGGCAAAAATATATGCTGGTAGAGGGCAAAAAAAAAAAAAAAGTGTGTAAACCTCGTACATATAAACACCATCCGGCAGCCTCAGGTGTCCACTTTTTTTAAAAGGTCAACTCCGCTAACAGTGCACAGCAGTTGTTTGTTCCATAAAAAGCGCTATTTAATAAAAGAAGCAGGTTTTTAATAAAAGCAACCTTACAGTAACCTTTTTGTGGATTTCAGAAAGCATGCATGCAACAGCGAGATCCAGCTTTGTGTCTAACAAGAAGTTTAGTGTCAGGGAAGAACTTATGTTCCATCTTTCATTTTGTCATTGTCAAAGCAATTGTTGACATTACATGAGAACAATAACCTTGTTATATCAATCTATGCAATATGGATATACATTTAGTACTGCTGGACTGACTGTTTCAAAGCATTGTATATTTGCTTTGTTTCTCTGGATAAGAGGGAAATTTGAATATGCATCCAGCTGGGAATCTCTGATAGAGCTCTTAGCCATCTGTGTACTGACCCTTTCCTCAAATTTGTCTTAATGGAAATGTCTTTCATAGTCCTTGAGCAAAGACAGATGTTTTTGGTCACTGTAGATTGCATTACTCATACAGTATTTATATGCATTATACTGCATATAATAATTAAATTAAAATTAAATGTAATAATAAATAAAATTACAACAAATTGTGAAAAAATATAAAATAGACATTATAGAAGTTCATGCATGCTCTACTGTTTGAGCTACAAGAATGCTCCAGAATATGCATAATATTAAATGAAACATATAGAAAGATAATATCTTTATAGACTTAGCCTGCTGTTTACCTACCAGGACAACACCAAGAACTATATATGATACTAATCATATTTTTTTGATAATTGCCTTATACCCACACAATATTTTTCATCTTGTGCTTTTATTGATGCCCTGTTTGTGAACATGCCTGTTTACTTGCATGGCGTTTGAATGTATGACGGTTAGTGTTTTCGTTCTGTGTGGGGCAGTCCTTTGGTTTTTTATAGACAATTGGTCTGAATGAAATATTTAATTGAAATATCAGTTTGGATTACGTCTCATCGCTAAAGGTTGAATAACCGATGAAACCGTAGCGCATGATATGGTCCTCCAATCCAATCTGTCAATTTGAATTGTAATTCCATCTCTGCTTAAGAAGGACAATTTGCTCATGCTAGCGCATTAGCATATTTGCACTCTCACACTGCCTGCGGCAAATGTTATTTAAACTAATCTGATTTGTGCAGATGTCCATATAAATAAGCCAAAATACACAAACCCTCCAGCAAAGTATCTCCATTCAGGTTGCAATAAACTCATCCCTCTGTAATAGATCTTACTGTTGCTCAGGTTGTTTTGGTGACATTGGCCACAAGACAAACCGGGATCATAATATACGGAGATGTAGCTGTTACACTGCAAAAGCACGATAATGTTCATTGCAGCACAGTGAATACATACTTATGGAATGGAATGCTTCCAATTGAATGCAATTGAAGTACCACTAAAAGTTAAATTAAAAATATTATCTTGTAGAAATGTTAAGTGCTACTGATAGCACTTGAATTACTAAAGAAAATAGTGTTCCAAGAGACCTGGGGCCAGTTGCATAGCCATTATGTTAAGACTGTGTCTTCAGAACTTGTCGGACCAAATAGCAGTTAGCCAAAAGACAATCATCTTACTTTTAATTATCAAATTAGAACTCAATTCAACTGACCTTAAATTTTTCCCAGTCTAATAGAAAACATTTTGATGACTAACGCAAAGCTGTTTTCTGTGAATGTGCGAGACGGCTAAAGTGCAAGTGCCAGTAAACGTTAAGAACTATAGGCATGCGCTACAAACCATTAGGCCTATGTTAAGAATAAGGCAATATATTAAAATAATATATGAAATCCAGTTTAGATATCAACCAACATAACAAGCCATTTCGTATAGCTACAAATGACTAAAAGCGAATGACACCGGAAGTCTCGCATTGCTAAAATGCTTTTACATTTTAAAAAAAAGCGAGTGGTGATTTTCTTTCTTCTTTTTGTGACTCTTTCTACAAGTTACATGGATGTAGAGTTCTTTCAGTAAAAAAAAAAAAGTATTTACTTTGATGTGAATGTTGTTATTGTGATTGCTTCGAGAGCTACATGATGTCTACATTATCTTCACAAAGCAAAAGGACATTACTTGTATTTGATCTGCCGACATCCACCGGGTTGAAGGGTCTTCCAACTGTTTTTTACTCAGTGGTATTTTGCACCACTCTGTTGGCGCCCAAAGTGCACTTTATAAACTGTTTACATACAATTTTCTGAAATGTCACACTGTGTGTTTTGCTTACTGTTTCTGAAGGTTCTTGCCTACCGTGGAGGCAGCGACACAACAGTTCTCCGCTGTTTAATTTCTTCTTTTTGTCATTGATGCAGCTCGGCTTCTCAGATTACTAGGCTCATTGTTTGTACAAGATGTAATTATTGATCTGCGGGCAATCTGTTTGGCCTTGAAGGTTTTTTCAGCTCTTGTCTCAGCCCAGCTGTTGCTCTCTTCCCGTGTGGTTAACAAGTGGACTTCAGGTTTTTAAAAACTAGAGGCAAATCGGTTTAGATGACTAATTACTTTTGGCTCTATCCCGGAGCAGTTATATAGTGGATAATGATTTATCAGGAGATTTTATGATTGTATAATAAATTTGTATTGCATAAACCCACATTGTTGCTCACATATAAACTTCAGATAGTTATGTGCTAAATAAAGGGCAGTGCTAATGCTCAAAATGCGCTCCACAGAAAAAGATCTGCAGTGTTGAAGTCATTTGTTTGTGCAGCTTATTTCCCATGATGCTCAGCACACAAGAGCAAACATATTGAACCAGCTTGTGTCCCTTGCTTGTGTCAATAAATCCATGGACAGCACCTCAGAAAACACTATTATTACCTTCGAGTGAAGACGCTATTATTAGCTCCGAGTGTATTCTTATAGAAGATAAAACTGATAGCAGCCAGAAACTGATTGCAGGAGAAAATCCCATTGAAAGCATTTACACTGGCACAGATGTGCTCGTTTTCACATTGACAATATTTCTATTCAATGGGACCTAAACAGCATTGTGTAATGAGGTTCATAAAACCAATGGACTGGTTAGTCGAAACGCCTCACGCTTCTTCATATATCCGGCTGAACAACTGCAATTCATATGAATTATACCGCGCAAGCAGCCAAAACAGTGCCTGGCACTGTTTATTCCCCCCATCCTCACTCAGATCTCTCTGAGGTGGAGAAAAATACAGTAGACTGTTTATGAGCTGTTGGTAAACTCACTGCTTTACACTGAAGCTCCTAATATTAATATCATAAATATATATCAATTCAATCTCGACTAAACTTGTGTTGAAAGTGTTGATTCTCTTGGGAAGAGCAATTAATTTTTGTCCACTGCAGAAGACATTTATTTTGAGGGAGGTTCTCTGCCATATGCCACAGTGAAAGAGGACATATGCAGTTTTTCAGAGATACCAAATGTTCATAGTTACCAAACTTTATTTGCTGGCTTTTTAAAAATGTAACCCCAATTAAAATTGAAAATGGAAATAACATAACCAATAATAATTTGTAAGCACCCATTTGTAAGCACCAAAAAGAACAAGAAAAAAAGATCGATTTGCTTCTGTATGTCAGGTTTAATAATTAAATAAATAAATATGCAATATTGTTAGTTGTTTATATGGTCTATGTCTGGGAGAAATACCACACCTGTAGAGCTTTAACTGCATATCCCAGCTGTGTTTGCTGGGTATCAACAGCATTACAAATTTCTGGACGTTGTTCCAGCCCACTGGCTCTCTAAAACCATGGTATCACTTCCACATTACTAATTCTTTCTTCTAGATGTTATTTTCATCTCTTTAGCACCTCTCATCTGCATTTACATGTCGCATGTCTTTCTGCTTTCTCCAGTAAACTGCCTTTTAAATCCGACATACATCTAGCGATGCAGCTAGTTGGTGTTTTAATCTATCACACGCATGAGCGGCAGGCTGTGCTTGCCTTAAATTATTCATGTTTTGGACCACTATGTCTTTCTTTAGAAATTAAACAAATGCCTGCTGTATTTAAGATGATTTTGGAAGCCAGTCAACACATCTCTCCTTTCTTGGCCTCACTCAGATGGCTACCAGTGGATTTCAGGATAAAACACAAGGTTTCTTACTGTCCCACAAACTCATTTAAAGCTGAAAGGGGATCAGGCCTTTGCTGTTGCAGGTCCAAGGCTTTGGAATAGCCTACCATCTGAGATTAGAGAGATTACATCCATACATTTTTTCAAAGCTGGGGCTCAAAATTATTTCTTGTCATTAGCTTTCAAGGAGTTGGGCTGGTATCTGTGTTTTTATTTGGATTGTTTGTGTTTTATGTATTGTATGTAGCTGTATGTTGATTGTAAAGCAATGAATGAATGAATACAGTAATCATTATGTACAGGCCATTTAGAAGAAACAAGTAGATTTTAATGTGTCTCTAAAACCCTAACTGTGTTAATAAGCTTTAATTCCTTAAAAATTACATTTTAAAATGTAATCATTTGTTTATAAATAGCTGTCATTAAACACTACAATTCTTTTGAATTGGGCCAACCACCAAGCAATATGTCAATTTTAAATGCTTATTGTTAGTTAAAAATTCTTACGATAAATGAAAAGCTGTTTATAGAGCAATGCACTGCAGAACATCGTGATCGTGTCTCACTGTGATCCTGTGTGCTTTCCCTCCTCTGTTATTTGTCATGCTGTGATGGATGGGCTGCTAGTTTGAGTGTCTTGATTAATATTCTGCTCACACTCTCCAGCTATGGTGTGTTATGTCACAAACTGGGAGTTTGGTCAGTAGGGGACAAAAGGTCAGGTGATATGTCAGGTCCCTGCAGATAGAAATCTAATACCTTTAAAGTATTTTTAACCCAGTTCACCAACAATACCCAAAGACTGGAACAAGTGGTTAATCAAAGTGTTTGAAATGATACATCCAAACATTGAATCATTCACTCAAATGATTAATTCAAAAACACCTTTATTTTTTTTTATTCAGGAATTCACAAAATTTTATAAAAAGAAATCCCAATTGCTTATCTCCTAGTGACAAAAAATAAATGTTAAAAATCAAATAAAATATATAAACAAACTACCTAAAAGTCCAATATATATATTAGTGGTTTTGTGCTGATAAAAAGTCAGAGGATTTGAATAAATCAGAGTATGCCAGCTCAAGACCGACAAATGGGTTTCTGTTAAAGACAATAAAAACTCAGTGAAAAGGCAAATGGCTTAGACAGCTGAATATACAGTATATTGGCTTAACTAGAAATAATTACCCAGTCATATGTAACTGTACTCCTAATGGATTCCCCATTGAATATGCCAAGCTGTCATATAATTATGAGTTACATTGTTTCATTACCACTTCACTGTATTGTGAATATTGCATTTCCTCTCTGTCAATACTCGCTGTGTGTAAGTCTCTTATGAAAACACTGACATGACATGAATTAATGGTTTTGCAGTTGGTTATTCAGCAAAGGTTTTCCCAAGGTCCCGATTTATTTCTTATTTTGAACAGATTGTAATGTTTACTTGCAGTGAGTTTCACAATGCGTCACAGAATAGAAGTTAAGGTTAGAGTCGAGGCAGAAACTGGAAAACTCATTCATGATGCTTTTAGGAACCACCCGCTTCGAATGTTATCACTCGATTGAATGGGCGTTATCAGTGGTTATCACCTCATATGGGCCAGAAGGGGCCTGCTGCCAGATTGGAAAAATAAGAAAGGAAAAACTGAGAGAAAGAGATAGAGAGAGAGAACCTTTAAAAGAGATCGCTTCTTAAAAGAGCTGCTGGAGTATGTGATGTGACGTAACTGCAAGACAGAAAAAAATATCGAATTACAATTACTTCACAAAAACGTATCAAAGGCATGACAAGCATTGTGGTTACTGTGCTTTACAAATAGTATACAGTAAAAAACGGTTACTGTGGTAAAAAGAACATGGTAACTATTGTTGTTACTGTGCTTTAACTACAAATATCACAGTAAAACTATGATTACTGAGGTAAACCCATAGTAAGTTTTGTGGTTATTGTGCTTTAACTACAAATACCACATTAAAAGTACAGTCACTGTAGTAAAAACATGGTAAGTGTTGTTGTTACTGTGCTTTAACTATAAATACCACAGTAAAACTACAGTTACTGATGTAAACCCATAGTAAGTACCGCTATTGACGGGGTATTGGGCCCTTTACTCAATACCAAAGTACACTACGGTTACTGGTTAAAACCCATAGTTAATAAATTAGTAATTGTGCTATTAAACTACCAATACCAAAGTAAAACTACGGTTTACTCGAGTTAACCTGTACCGTCTTGAGGTATTGTGCTTTAACTACAAATACCAAAGTAAAACTACGGTTACTGAGGTAAACCCATAGTAAGGATTGAGGTTATTGTGTTTTATCTACAAATACCACAGTAAAACTACAGTTAGGGTGGGAGAAGCATTGTATATTTTGTGGTTACAGTGCATTTATTACACATGACATGGTCGAGCGACAGTTACTATGGTAAAAATATGGTAAAAGTGTGGACTTTTTACATGATCTCTTTCCCAACATAGGCAAATTTTAAATTAATAACTTCATTCATAATCACAGAACGATGGAGTATTTTACGAGATGTTACCTGTATGAGTCTTGAGGTAATCTAAAATCCTTCTTCTAATGCAGTGGTTCTCAAACCTCTCCATGAAATACCCCCAGCACTGCACATTTTGTATACATGTCTCCTTTCTATCCACCCAGCTCCTTAGTGGGGACTGCAAGACCTGAATGGGTGTGTCAGATAATAGGGCGACTAAAAATGTCAATGCTGGTGGTACTTCATGGAGAGGTTTGAGAACCACTGTTCTTATGCACTATATTGCTGGTCTTTGGTCTCTGTGCAGTTGTTGGCATTGGGGAAATGATCAGGAACTTACCTTTGAGTCTAAATTGTGAGTGAAAGACTTTCAAGAAAAAAAAAACAACACTGTCTGATTTTTTGGTTGACACATGAAGAAAAAAAGAAGAAAGATTAACTGAATTCTTGCTGAATGATTTTAATATCTGCCAAAATATGACTGCATAATCAAAAGAATCTTCAAAGCCACTCTAAATGAAATAGGCCCCCCTCACAGTGGTTTTCTGGCGGACAGAATAATTGGACTTCAGTTTGATGAGTTTAAACAGTCCAAGAGGAGATTCTGACTCGGTAATTGACCATTAGATCAACAGGAGATAAAGAAATCTGTCTGATGGTCTGCATGCTCTCAAAGAATCACAATATCAACGTTATTGGCTTAAGATACCATTAGACAATATTTTGCTGGTAAGTCATGCCATTACTCTTCATAACAGCACGGAGGTTATTGGTTATGACCGATAAAAGCTGCAACAATCATTTGGAATGCAGTGTTGTGCATTATAAAACCATCCACGAAAATGCCAGAACCAGGTGGGGAAGACTGAAGTCATGACGCGCTGGGGTGCTTTACGCTGTTTATTCCCAGTTTGAATAACTGTGAATAACCGTTGTGTTTCTCATGCTGCTGAAATAACAATATTGTGAAGTCTTGATTGTCTAATCTGTAAAATGGAATTCATAAACAGTTCATGCTTTTCCCCTTGAAACAACACAGATACATTTAAATCATTCATATGCTATAAAATATGAAAATGTTTTTTAATGATACAAAAGAGCTTGTTTTTATTAAAAGCAAGACTTAATACTATCTCATATCAAAGCAAGTTTTTTTATTTTCAAGGACACGTGTTTCGTAAGGTTTCAAGATTGACCAATGATGGAGTTTACATTCAACATGAAGTCATCATATTTTTTGTGGTTTAGGGGTATCATGTGTGTTCTGATCACTTTTGATCATTTGTTAAGATGTTTAAATGTGAATATTAAGATCCTGGTGAATGTAAATGGATAGAGGTAACAACTAATTGATTTATGTGTTCATATAACTGTTTTTCAAAGTTTTATTTTAAAAGTTACCATGTTACCATAGCAGATGCACAGCATCTCTATTTTATTTACTAACATGCCGGTACCGGGGCGGACAGACGTAGACGGCGGATCATATGCACGCTGTTCATTGAACGAAGACGAGCGACGTGGTCTACTGCATGGTCATAAAGGCACGGTATATGCGGCAACCACGAAATAATCCTAGTGGCTAGCGTGGGTCGATGACTGCAGACAGAATTCAAAGGCATACTAAGGGAGAAATCCAGGAACCAGCAAAGATCGAAACGGCTACGGCTAGGCTAGGCTAAGGCAAGGTCTAAGGCTAACTAGGCTAAGGCCTAAGGCTAGGCTAGCAATACTAGGGCTTCCGTTGTAGCTATCTGGGGAATAAGCTAGACATCCTCGCAACGTGAAGTAGTCAGAGGATTGGTTAAATAGTGAGGGGAGATATGAGCAGCTGTGTGCAATCATGTAAACAGCTGTGTGCAATCCTGCTGATGCAATCAGTGTCAATCTGATGGGAAATTTTCCGGGTGTGTTCAACGTGTGTAGTGCGAGAGTCTGAATTGGATAGTTCATGGACCGGATTCGTGAACATGCCCTTCTTTTCCTGCAGAAAAGATTCCTACAAACTGGTAACGGTTTTGACCACATAAAAAAAACATGTGAGGCTATAAAAGCAGTTCACTGTCAAACTGTATTTAAACATGCAGCTTATAGTAAACCAATGAGAGCAAGCGCTTATTAAGTTTCTTGTAGTGATGGAAATTCCGACCCTCTTTTTGAAAGGCGGAGCGTTTGGTTTCATCTCCAGAAATGAAAACAGGCTCTATCGGCACCAAATCAAGCTCTTCATTTCTTCTGGCTTTTATAATTCGGCCACATTTAGCAATGTTTTGACATTCTATTTGTAAAAACATTAGGCTACATAATGTAAAAACATAAAACAATAATACAGAACGCCACAGTGAGCTATCCATTTAAAAATGAATCCCTAGTTTGTTGTGCACTTTCGCTTTAGTTTGGTGTCCCAGTATCTCGCTTGCAGTTGAAGTCCTGGCACAGGCTTTCATTGACTGAAACGCGTGAGATGTGATATAAATCTGAGCTGAAGTTAAAACTATGTTCCTGCATTAAACTGAAATTGAGAATCACATTAAAGAACAGGTTGATGCAGTACTTCAGCCCGTCTCATCTCATTTATTATCAATACATTATAATACATATTTAAGAACTTTAAAAAATAGAGAACACAGCATTCAGAAAAATATATTGTGTACAACCAAATTTACAATTGCATAAAAGTATAGTAATAAAACAGACAGATGCAGATGAATGAGAATAGAATAAGAGTTAAGAAGCTCAGAATGAAGCAAAAAATCTCCCGAGGAGCCTGAGTCTGAGTAAATAACAGTGATGATGATGATGAAGAAGATCATCCTCTGGACACGGAGCCGTTGATCTGCTCAGATTCAGACTGATTCAGTGAATCAGATTGATCAGATCTGAGCTTCATTTGGACTCCAGGTTCAGGATCCCTGAGAGAAAAAAATGCAGTTTCAGCAGAAGAAGATTCAGAGAGTATCAACTCAAACACAAATGTTGATGTGAATCAGTCAAACTCAGGTCGAGACTTTCTTTCTCTCGCTTTGATTCACTCACCTGTTTTCTGAATCACTGCACTGAAAGACACTCGGAAAACATCTGACAACAGATTGAAACTGATTATTATATTATTATACTCAAAGTATTTAATGAGAGAGACTTTATAGTTCATCCCACTGATTTCATCATTAAATATGACTTTATGACAGATATGCCTCTGTCTGTTAAAGGAGTCAAATCCTAGATGATATTTTCACTTATATTGTCAGTCTCGTCATTTAGTTTCTATGACTATTTTAAACTCTCTCTGACACAATTAAAGACTCGTGACTCACCTGAAGATCCTTTTACGCAGCAAGAAACAGAGAAATGCCAGAAGAACAATGAAGATCAGAGCAGAAATCCACCACCACTGATCTATACGAGCAACAGCACAATAAAATCATCTGATGGACTGAATTAATGAACTGCATATCATGCTGTCAATCATCAGCTGAACTCACGTGATTCTGGAGTTTGAGTCGATCCGCTGAAGGAGTCGGTGTCATTAAACACTGAAAAACACATTGACAATCATCAGGATTCACTTCAATCAAAAACACATTTCAGATGAATCAGGACAGATGTGTGTCTCTTTTAATGAACGTTTGCAGTTATGACAATTATTCTTTTATGAATGTATTTGATGTGTATGATCTGAAAATGGACAGAAATGAAGCTCAGTCATCATTTACTCTCCTTCATGGCACTCCAAACCTCTATGATTTCAAAAACACTGATCTTTTCTTCAAAAATTCTGCTTTTGTGTTTCACAAAGGAAAGAACGTCAAATTTGGAACAACATGAGGGAGATTTGTGTGTGAACTGTCTCTTTAAAGATCATCATCTGTCCATCAGAAACATCAAGAGTTGAAGTGTTTCTTTCACCTCTGAACATAGTCTCATATTTTAACTGAAATGAAGGACAGAAGTGTTAGAGCATCATTTATAATGTTCATGAGCGCAGTTTATTGTTTTTTTACGTTTAATATTCTGATGAACACAATCATCATCACTACTGTGTGATTAAATATGAAAACAGATGAATGTCGAGAGAGATTGAGTTGATTTACTCCATCAGAATGACAGATGATCTCGTGACGAAGTTCATCCACACAGTGAGACGTGACGAGACGATCAGATGAGACAGAAATAACAGGATCAATCCGTTTCTGAGGATCTGCTGGATCTGCTATCAGACGATCATCCTGATCAAATCAAACAAAAAAGGATGAAGTAATGTATCTGTGTGTGTGTATAATGGTGTAGTTTGATGACAGAAACACACTCACCTGTGCATACCAGCTCTGATCGCAGTCTGGATTATCAGTGTGATTCAGTATAACAGGCAGAATCACATACTGAAACCCCACTGCAGTATAAATCTCTGCACACGACACTGTGATGTTGTGCATGTTTGCACTCAAATGAAGAACCTGTTTTTAATCACAGAACAAATTACTGCAATATATTATTGCATGACACGTGTTTTCTTGGAATAAACATTAAACATTTCTGTAAAATGTCATTTAACACCGTGAAAATGTTCAGAGGATCATCTTCTATAATTGACCATTTGCTGATATATTTCTAAAAGTGCATATAAGCATTTCAAAGAATATTCGGCATTTAAGAGGATTCCCTTCATTCTTCTTTTTTTTTAAGCAGCCTTTGATAAGATACTGTTGAATGTCCACTTTCTGTTGAGATGGTGAATAACTAAACATTTCATCACAGACTGAATGAACATGGTGACAGAAGGTGAAATAAACCATAGCTTCTGCTGACTCCATGTTGGCTTTTTGGCCATTTTGGCTCCTTTTTGTTTTGTCAAATTATTGAGTTGATAGCCTATCTTATTTTAACTTATTTCTTTGTATTTGAGTTTATGTACCAATATAGACTAAATAAATATGATTGGAAGTCGTAGGCTATACCCAGTGATATAGAAGCTATAACTTGTATAAAGTTAGGCAATATCTGACTCAAACAACCCCGAGAATGTCGCGCATGCGCAGCACTGCATCTTGCGGGGATTTTAAGCCGGACTCTCCGGCTCCTTTCTGCCTGTATTGTTAGAAAAATGGCATGAGTGCATTTTTTTTGGACCCTATAGATATCTGACAGGGGTCATATAGCGCTGCACAAATCAACTTAAGTTATGTTCTTGGGTTCTTAAATAAAAATAAGCACACATAATGCTTCTTTGGGATTTAAACACCTTTCGCTTAAATTATCAGCATTCAAACTGTACACAAACTGTACGGGCAGCCATCGTTTTGCGTTCTGAGCTCGAGTCCCTCCCTCTTCTGTTGCATGTGCTGTATGAAGGAAGAATGTCGCTTTACCCGAGGAGAGAAATATGGGACGACTCTACGAATCAAGTTATGATCATCAAATTACAACGCGCTCTCGCACCTAATGCATCCACACACGCCACATTTTTAGGCTATTAAAGTAAACATAGCATACCTACCTCTTAAAAACTTGTCATTTTTCTCTTTAATTATCGACATTCATTCACCCTGTATTGATAAACTGTTTTTTTAAATCTTTGTTAGCTCTGTTTCTCCGTTTCATTATATTCCAGGTAACTAATGCTTATTGCGGACGTTCTTACAATTATGCACGTGAAGTTAAGAATAGTCTTTAAAATAGCGACGACCATAATAAACACGCATTTACTTTACTTTACTTTACTTTTAGTCATTTAGCAGACGCTTTTATCCAAGCGCCGTAACAATATAAAAAGTAATTAAAACTAAAAGCTAAACCTCTATACATACTATATATATATATATATACTACCTATACACATTTTAAAAATAAGGAGATTAAATAAAAATGACAAATGCATACAACAACATTTCAAAACTAAAACATTTAAATGAAACAAAAAAATAAAGCTAAAAACAAAAATATTAAAGAACAAAAGGTATAAGTATAATAATGCCGCATTTAGCAGTTATGCGTTTATTAGATTAAAATGACAACTTTAATTTCTATTTCTGTTATTTTGTCCCCTCTGAAATTCCTACTACACCTCATTCTGTCACTGACGCTATCCTCTCCAGAATACTTAAAAAGCATAAAATCATTAAGCTACAAAAACCGCTTTATGATCAGTCAATTAAACTTATTTTCATACCTTAGTTCGCCTCCTCCCCCGGTCAAAGTAAGTGCAGGACTCCTGTGCAGCTCTGTTGTTGCACGAGCCATTTATATGAGTGGAGAGTAGAAATATCGTGACGCAATTACAGCTTGATGACAACTCTGCCGAAACCAAAATGTGAAATGCAAAAAAGACTTCACGCGCATGCGCCCGGCGGCAGCCTCTGCTACAAGACCATGAGTGTGAATATTCCGGTCCAGTTCACTCGTGTGATTTGCTGTTCCTCCGCCACTCAATCCCGTTGGAGATCAGCAGGTTTTTCAAAGTGGGAGGTGCACTTCTAAGTTTCTTCTTCGGTCCCAGAGACGAGTAGGCCGATATTATGCACATTTTGAAGAATCAGTCACGTTCACCTAGTTTGTCATCAACCTACATCTTCTCCTCACAAACTTCAGACTCATTATAAATCCATTTTCTCCCAATAAAGTGATCCCTGATGAGGTTTTCCCAGAAGCGTCTCTGCCCATCAGGAGAATCCGGATCATCTGGACTGGAGCTGATCGCTGACATCTCTGAAAGAATCAGGAAATATGGAGCATTAATGTGGAACCAAAGTCAAGGGTCATTCCACGAGTTAAAGAGCACAATAAAACATGCATCTTCTTCAACAGGACTAAAAATGTCTCTTAACATCCATCAGTAAAAATATAACTAATATATTCAGAGGGACCAAATTAGACTTTAAGAGCATTATTTCAATTTTAATTAATTAACACTAAGGCCATCTAAACTAACTAAATTGTTTCTTATCACTTAAACGGTGTAACAGTTTCTTCTTACCAGGAAGTGTTTCAGGTCTCGTCGCCATCTTTACTGAAACTGATCACTGAGCCCATGAAGATGGGTTCTAGAAAAAAATGCATTCAACACATAATCTCAATATTTATAATGATTTATAATATCTAATAAGAAACACACGTGCGTATAACACAGAGGTGCAGGGAATATAGTCTCACCAGGCGTCCAGCTGCTGTTCAGCTTTACTTTCACTTTCGATTTCAAGTGATTTCACCTCTGCGCTCGCAGTGACGTCATCGTCACGTGACAGGAAGCGAGTGACTCCTGCGCCTTCTTTCCTGACACACTTCATCGTTGATATCGCCTTGCTGTTCGCAGCTGAGCGAGACTTTGCAGCAGTTAAATAAACTCACAGCACGAGACACATTCAGCTGAACTGAGGACTGAGAATAAACTGTGTTTACAGCTCACTGAACACGAGAAACACGTACTAAAGCACAAGAACAGCAGACGAAAGCAAAGAAAATTACCAGTTTGGTCAACTTTATTAATTCCATCATCCAATAATGAATATTTGGCGCCACCTGCTGGACACTCAGCAAACATCAACATCCATCAAACAACAGCCACAGTGTCAGAAATGGTCAGAAACAGAGCAAATGCTGGTGTTATTGTCAGACATGTGCTGCAGTAAAACCAGTGTCATTACAGTTACTGGCACAGTGTTCCTCTGTCTATCATTTTATATGCGTTGGAAATAAAACCGTTCTACCGATAAACTATATTTTATTTTAGACTTCCCTATTTAGCTCTCTAGACTACATTAGACTTGTCACAGATTTGACTGATTTTTTACCTCACAGTAATTACTAGCTCTGCTCACTCTATACAGACAGCTCCTTTCTGCAATGCTGACTATACAAGCAGATCACTGGGTTTTAGAGCTGAAGATCTGTGAACCAACAAATGAGATCCTGCTGAGAACACATGAAACATCCTTCCCAACCTCTCAACCTTACACCATTTCACGAGATTTCAGAATAATAATGGTTTAAAATCACATCTTTTGCACAGGTTCTCTTTTTATTGCATCAGCAGCTGCATTGTGTTTACACAGAATACAGAACCATTGTCAATAAATGAGTGAAATACGGTCTTGTCTGGATGAATTAAAAGCTAAATTCCCACAGTGAAACCATTAATAAATACTTTAAAACTGTGTGAATGAGCTGAAACAATGAGGCTTAAGGAGGGTTGAGATGTTTCGCTGATCTGAACACAAGATCAACTGGATTCTTCTGGTTCTTTGCGACCTGCTTGAAGACTGAAAATATAAACGGCTTCATGTCCAGATGACGATCAGGATCACCCCATCACGTTTCATGTTTACTCAAACACTCAGTGCTGGACGTCATGATGCTTCATGATGGTGCTTCTCAACACAGATTGATTCAGTGAATCAGATTCATCAGATCTGAGCTTCATTTGGACACCAGTTTCAGGATCCCTGAGAGAAACAGATTCAGATTCACAGAGTCTCAAATGAAACACAAATGTTGTTGTGATTCAGTCAAACTCAGTTCAAGTCTTTCTTTCTCTCGCTTTGATTCACTCACATGTTTTCTGAATCAGTGAGATGAAAGATGCTCTGAAAACATCTGACAACAGATTGAAACTGATTATTAAATACTACTATATTCATCAAAGTATTTTCTCTTTATTCAGATATATTTTACAGCTTAGGCCACTGATTGCATCATTAAATATGACTATGTCAGAAAGAGATCAAATCATAATATTTTCATTTCTAACAATCATATACAGTGGTGTGAAAAAGTGTTGGCCCCCTTCCTGCTTTCTTTTTTTTTGCATGTGTTGCACACTTTAAGGTTTCAGATCAAACAAATTTAAATATTAGTAAAGATAACACAAGTGAACACGACAGGCAGTTTTTAAATGAAGGTTTTTATTATTAAGGGAAAACAAAATCCAAACTTACATGGCCCTGTGTGAAGAAGTGTTAGCCCCTAAACCTCTAACTGTTGGGCCCACCCTTTAGCCCAACCAACAACTCCATCAGCATTTGCGATAACTTGCATGAGTCGTTACAGCAAACCAGCGCTGTGGAGAATTTTGGTCCACTCATCTGTCAGAATTTTTGTAATGTCAGCCACATTGGAGGTTTTCACAGGAACCACCTTTTTAGGTCAGCCATAAAAAGCAGCATTTCAATCGGATTTAAGTTCGGACTTTGGTTTGGCCACTCCAAAACCTTAATTTTTTTTTTCTTGAGCCATTCAGAGGTGGATTTGCTGGTCTGTTTGGGATCATTTGTCCTGCTGCATAACCCAAGTGTGTTTGAGCTTGAGGTCACAAACTGATGGTTGGACATTCTCCTTCAGGATTTTTGGTAAACAGCAGAATCCATGGTTCCATTTATCACAGCAAGTCCTCCAGGTCCTGAAGCAGCAAAACAGCCCCAGACCATCACACTACCACCACTTTTTTACTGTTGGTATGATGTTCTTTTTATGGAATGCTGTGTTGGTTTTACGCCAGACGTAACGGGACACACACCTTCCAGAAAGTTCAACTTTTGTCTCGTCAGTCCACAGAGTATTTTCCAAAAGTCTTGGGGATCATCAAGATGTTGTCTGGCAAAACTGAGACGAGCCTTTGTTCTTTTTGCTCGGCAGCGGTTTTCGTCTTGGAACTCTGCCATGCAGACCATTTTTGCCCAGTCTCTTTCTTATGGTGGAGTCATGAACACTGACCTTAACTGAGGCAAGTAAGGCCTGCAGTTCTTCAGATGTTGTTCTGCGTTCTTTTATGACCTCCTGGATGAGTCGTCGCTGTGCTCTTGGGGTAATTTTGGTGGGCCGGCCACTCCTGGGAAGGTTCACCACTTTTCCAAGTTTTCTCCATTTGTGGATATTGGCTCTGACTGTGGTTCGCTGGAGTCGCAAAGCTTTAGAAATGGCTTTATAACCTTTTCCAGACTGATAGATCTCAATTACTTTCTTTCTCATTTGTTTCTGAATTTCTTTGGATCTCGGCATGATGTCTAGCTTTTGAGGATCTTTTGGTCTACTTCACTTTGTCAGGCAGGTCCTATTTAAGAGATTTCTTGATTGCGAACAGGTGTGGCAGTAATCAGGCCTGGGTGTGGCTAGAGAAATTGAACTCAGGTGTGATAAACCACAGTTTTAACAGGGGGGCAAACACTTCTTCACACAGGGCCATGTAGTTTTGGATTTTGTTTTCCCTTAATAATAAAAAACTTCATTTAAAAACTGCATGTTGTGTTCACTTGTGTTATCTTTGACTAATATTTACATTTGTTTGATGATCTGAAACATTAAAGTGTGACAAACATGCAAAAAAATAAGAAACCAGGAAGGGGGCCAACACTTTTTCACACCACTGTAAATCATAATTTAGTGACTAGAGTCTTTCTGACAAATCAAACACTCACGTCTCACCTGAGTTTCTTTTTCCGCCACAAGAAACAGATCAAGGTGAGGATGAGAAGGATGACGATAATAAAAACCGCCAAAATCCACAGCGACTGATCTATACAAGAGATGATGAAATATACAATCAGCTGATCAGTAACAGTAATTGAACGATATTAGAAAGCAAAACCACAGCGGTTTAAGTTTCAATTTTCATAAGACATTACTGTTTTTGTTTATTTATATTTCAGAGTATTTTACTAGCATGATTGATTAATATAAAATAAAGCAAGAATAAACACACAAAAACGATAAAGAATAACAGATTTATATCATTGGTTAAAATCTAGTGTTGTACCCGAGTGCTGAAGAGTCACTTCATTCAGATCATCTTTAAAAACACACAGTGATGATAAATATGAGTCAGTGTGAGATAAAAGAGTGAAAGTGGATTGAGTGTGAATCAGATCTGCAGTGTTTTATCAGTGAATAATCAGACGCTTATCAGCTGAAACTCACCTGAGTCTGGAGTCGCTGCAGTTTCATTCCTTGCTGAAAAACAGATTCACAATCATCATGATTCACAGAAGATTCAGTTCAACACAGAGTCTGATCTCAATCCGGACACACTGATTTCTCTCACCTCTGAACATGGTGTCCAGTCTGACATGAAGCTGAAATGAAGGAAAGAAGCATCAGAACAGCATTTATAATGTTCACGAGGGATTATATATGAACATTGAGTCGATTACTCCATCAGCAGAATCACAGATGATCCCATGCTTCAGATTCACACAGCGAGACGTGACGAGACGATCAGATTTTACAGCCGTCGCAGGATCATTCAGTGTTTGAGGAGCTGATGGATCTGCTATCAGACGCCCGTCCTGAACAAATGAAACACCATCAGATCATGTGTGTGTGTGCAGTGTGTAATGGAGTAGTTTGAGGACAGAAACACACTCACCTCTGAATACCAGCTCTGCTCACAGTCTCCACTGAGTGTTTGATTCAGTATAACAGACTGAATCACATACAGAAAACCCACAGCACTCTGAATCTCTCCACACGTCACATTGATGATGTCCATGATTCAATGCTGAAAAAAAAAGTTAAATCTATTGTTGCATTATATTATTATTGTACAAGTGTTTAACGAACATTTAAACATTAGGAAAATGCGTATTGATGGGTATTTAAAAGAAGTGAAAATGCAAAGTATACCTTGTCTTTTATAGAATCTATCAGTTCTAAATAACTTTGAAAACAAACAAAAAAATCCTAATGTTTTCAACAAATAACGACTTTGGTACCGAAAACAAATATGCCGTATTTCACAAAAAAGGTACATTTTAAAATGTGACAATTGCAAAGAAATATCACATTACTTAGGCAGCAGAGGCGCTACTGTCACTACTGAAATAATAAAAGTGTTGTACATGAAAGTGATATCCGGTCTATGAAATTTGATATCTTTGCTCATTATTCAAACATGCTGATGATATGTTGATGTAGGCTATAAGTTATCCTTTTAATACTTCAACCATGTATCTTACCAATATAACATACTTCTCATATTCTGATTGTTTAATAGAACCCGGAGTGCCATTAAAAGCAAATATCCAACAGATTATTACTGTGATTGTGTTACAACAGAGTCAACGTTCTTAAATTCCTGTGAACAAAGTTATTCCGACATAGACACAACATACTGTATAATCGACCATAAAACAATAAAGCATTAATCTGCAGGTTTTTAACCAGCAACATATGTCATTTATATCGCAGGACAAATAAATAGAGCAATTAGTCCTGTTGCATTTATATTTTACACTATTTTAAATCAAATCAAAACGAAACACTAATATTAAACGATTATCTTATTTCGCAAAACATGCAGATCAGCACAAAGGAGTTATTGGATTAATCGCTGGAAGAGGGGCAGGACGGAATATGCAAACTATTACTAATAGCCTATCAGACAAGCCACTGGAAGAACAAAACTTCAAAACTGTCCAGCCCCCTTTAAAGAGTTTCTTACTTTTTAGCACGCAGGCGCGAGAGATCCTCGCTCTGTTCTCAATATGATTATGATATAATATTGTGTGTGTGCAACACGGTGCATTGCATCTATCCAGTAGTTCGGTTCTTTATCGTGCTCAGTGTCAAAACCAAATGCGACGCGCTGTTTGAATGAATACAGTTCACAGTAGTAGCCTTCTCACGCATGTTGACTTGAATAAATCCCATGCATGATTTTATCATTTTTTAAAAACTTTTCTCGACAATTAATTTATAAACCTACTAATCACATAAGCGGTTCTCAGTCGAAGTGTCTTTAAATGTAAAGCATACCTTAAGGGAATCCTTGGCCAAAAACTGCAGGCAGAGAGCAGAAGCCTTCTTCACCGGAAGCCTTCTGGAAGAATTGTAGCGCGTGTCCTCGCTATGTATGAATGGGAGGGAGAAGATGCTTTAGAGGAGTATACTGACAGCCTGCACTGCGTCACGTGTGAACTGTAGCCGGAGAGAGCGACATTACTCACGCTTCCACCAGACCTGCTGTCAGCCAGCAAAGATCCAGGGGGCGCGGCTAGATCCACTTCTAGGGGGTGGAGATTGGTAAATTTAGGAGTATGTAAGGTGGGAGGTTGGATCTGGATCCAACCTCGCCCCCTGGATCTTGTGTTCTGCAGTGAGGACCATCTCAGCATCAGGACAGAGGCACATCTCGATTTTAATGGAGCTTAGGAATGCATGAACTTAGTTATTTGTCTCCTTTTAAAACTGTAACTTATACAGTTATAAAGTAGCCTACAATGAAGCTACAGCTGTATACAACAACACACACAACACACACACACACACACACACAGAGAGAGAGAGAGAGACACGGGGATTCCGTTCCTGCTCCTGAGATACAGTTTATAAGACATATGATATGACTCACAGTTTACTCATTTGTATCAGAGTTAACTCAAGTCAACACAAGGTGACTCGTCTCGCGCCACTGAGAACACGCGATCTTCCGGACGTGGAGTGCGCACTGCGCAGCCGACGAACATAATGGACTGAATCACGGAGTTTTTACCAATGCAAAGTCATTCACAGACCGCGATGTTTGCCTCAAGTGTCTGGCTTCCCTTGACCAATGATTGCTTTACCATTGTAAACAGACAATATCCTACCGGAGGCCTTTGCAATGTATCAAGTCACATTAATATGCTACAATACTCTAGCAAAATACTCTAAGTTTGAACTCTTACGAAAATCAACCATCGTTTTATTATAGTAAAGGTGTACTATTTTTTGGCATTTGTATAACCAATGTTATCACTCGGTGGATCACTAGACGAGGGAGACACATTCCCGTTTACACCTGGCGTTTTAACTTTCCACCACTTCTGTCCTGATTTGTTTTGAGGGGAGAATCTGTGGGCCAGTGTGTGTGGACTCTTTCTGATCTTTCCATCTAATATTGTGAAATAAGCTCGCCACATTTTTCCCCCAAAGCCATAAAAACAACAAAAAAAGGTTTGCTGCATGGGTAAGCTCAAAATAAGAACAGAATCAGAATTAGTTTTATTCGCCAGGTGTGCGCAAACAAACAAGGATTTTTTTTTTTTTTTACATGCATACACATGACATGAGAAAAGAAAACATTTAAATAAGACTTAACAATAAATACCTAATGTGTATGAATCTAACAGAATATGTACACATTTGTGCATTATTATATACAACTGTACAAATATGTATTTACACAGGAGGCTAATTGAGAGAAAGGCAATAATTCGAGATGGAGAATGAATTACAAAAATGAATTACATAACACAGGTAATGAGATAGAATAAAATTAGAAAACAAAACAGACAAAAAGAACAAATAAGAAAAAAAAGAACAGCTATAAAATTATATTACAAAATTGTGTACACAATTATAAAATAAAACAAATTATGACATTCGCTATAAAAAAAAAAAATCGGCCTATAAATATCTAGCAATGCTATTAAATGTTGTGTGCGCCGAGCCAAAGGCTACTGCGCAATGACGGATATTGTTCTTGTTACAGCGGGAAAGTCTACAATATTCTGTCATCTTTGGTTGTAAAGAAAGGAGTGAGACATCATTTGAAACTGTACTTTTATTTATGTATACAACACGAAAAAACTATGCCTTAAGTAAAGAAAACAAACAAGATGAGCTTTCAGCCGTCTCGTGCACTTAGATTTGTGCTGAGGCCTTACAATTATTATTGTTTTCTTTGTACTTTTGTTAATTATTTACCTGAAACATATTTCATGTGGGCCTATTTATTTTATTCCTACCACATGTCATTGTGGTGTCTTCTGCTTCTCATCTTAGGAACCACACTCAGTCTTGTTTTTGATGCCAGGAGATACACTTTATTACATCATCAATGATAATAAATAATAAAGCGGAGATGGCTCTCTCTGCAGCGAAAACACATCTCCAGAATGATCATCTTGTCTTCTTTTTATACATTTGGATTTGGAGGCGTGGGGTAAATGTTCCATACAGTTTTTCCATACATATAATGGTTCCTTTGTGCATATCATTCTCCCTAGAGACAAAAGCCCCTCCTCTCTAGTCTTGTTATGTTAAAGAAAAGACCCCACTTATGTTTCCCAGATGTTTCTAATCTTTGGTCTGTACTTCTGCCACGTAGGCATGTTTTTACACACAGGCATATGGATTATAATGGAAGTATAACTAGATATTTAAATGGCTATATTACTAATGATTACACTTGATTAATTCCTATTTGGATTAATAAAAATCTGACCACATCATCTTTTCATAGCTTTTCCTCCGTTTTCTGTTGTCGTTTATGCAGCGACCTGTGCAAGTGCAGGAAAACGTGTTGCGTTTCTTATTTGTTCTTTTTTATCTGTTTTGTTATTACCGTAATTCTGTAATTCATTTTTGTAATTCATTCTCCATCTCGAATTATTTATCAACAAAAAAAAGTATAACTTTTTTTGCTTTAGGCCTAATATAGCATAAATCATTTACACAAAGTTTAAATAAAAAAAACGAAAAGCAAACACTGTGGAACCAAATAAATTAGAAATACAGAAGGATTAACGTTAACCATAGCTAGAAGGCACGGCATGGTTTTCTGTAGTGTGTTTTGGGACACATTCCATTAGGATTCAGTGGTTTTAACAAGCCACCAATAGAAGGCGACCAATTACCAGTAGAAACGCACAGGGACCATTAGAGTTTCCATTATAACCAGTAAAACCATTACATCCCGTGATGGTTTCTATTGTGTCGTTCAGAAGGCTCGGGCAGGCAGGGAAGATGGCTTATTTTGTCAGAGCCTTTGCACAAGGGTAAGGTGCAATTACACTCACCAACTGATTTAAAAACTGACACTGCTGTCTGTTTTGTACCAATCTGACTTTTTAAACGGTTGGTGTTCACATAATATTATATGGATTCCTGTGTTCCTTGACAGAGAACTTACTGACTCATTGTTTTTTTCATCGATGTTGTTCACCATCTTGGAAAACCCCAGCAGGGCGAACCTGTTTTCTATGCGCACCTAGAGAAGCCATTTGGAAGGCTGCCACAACTTCTCATTTGTGTGACAACAGTTTGCTTGCTTACTTACTGCTACAAGTCATTAAAAACTGCAGAGAGGGTGGTGGCCAGGGGTGGCACAGGCCCCCACTGAAATCTGATTGGCCACCCCAGGTGCCCCCTGTTTTTGTATATAGTTCTCAGGGCCGCTGCTGGCCAAATGGGTGCCCTAAGCAGAATTGTATTTTTGTGGCCCCTCCCTCAAATATTATGAAAGTACCAAAAAAGAAAGAAAGAAAGAATTCATCAGAAAGTATTAAAATTATCTGATAGCTCACGCTTGTTTGCAACCTCAATGAATGAATGAGAGCACATACTACTGTGTGTCTATTTATAGTACGTACTGACATAAGCATCACGCTACCCCACAGACTTATGGGAAATGTAGTCCCAAACTCGTACGTCACCTTGTCATAAAGTCAAAATGTGAAAGCAATTTATTCAAACTGGAATATTTACATAGTAAAAGGAAAAGTGACAATCCATGACAACACAGAGCGAAACTGTTGAAAATTAAAAGTAGTACTTCAGTGCACTTGGAAAAAAGTATAGGCTACTAAATAGATTTTTAGCGCATTGAAATAAAGTGTACTACTGCAAAAATATGCAGAGCAGTTTTATTAGATATTTCTTAAGAGTGTGCTTTGAATGCTTTAAAAATTAGTTCAATCTTAGCAGGCTTTCATATAGTAATTCTAAATTTAAAGTGATTATTAAATATGTTACTAATGTAAATTTTCCCAACTGTGGTACTTAAATACAGTTAATATAAATGCACTTAATTAGAACTAACACTTAAATGGATTTCAAGCGTAGTGAGATATAGTCCACAAAACATACAAAAGTGTTTTATAAGTGCATTACTTAAAAGTGTGCTATGAACCCTTTACATACAATTTTAGTGGATTTTTACTATCATTAAGTTCTATTTTAATGGATTTTCATGGAAAATACAGGAGGAATGTATTAATTACAAGTAAAACCCTAGGTTCACTGTGCTTAGGCTATGAATGTACTAATAGCACATGATTGGATTATGCATTCATATAAAAGTGTCACGGTTCACGGGTCTGTGTGTTCATTACTGCGTGTCTGTGTGTTGTCGTCGGTCTGTTTGCTTGTCAGCGTTACCCAGCAATCAAAGTGTTGGTGAGCTATTCAGGGGTGTGTTTCCCAAAAGCAACTATGGTCACAAGTTCCATCGTTACCAATAGAGTTCAATGGAACTAACGACCATAGCTAACGATGCTTTTGGGAAACGCACCCCAGAGCGGCTGCACCTGTAGTGCATTACTGCTACCTATAGACCTTTTTCATGGAACGCGAAATTACCCATTATGCTTTGCGCGTACGCGTATGGAGGATGCTTCGAACTTCCGGTTGCAGCTTGATGCGTTTAGTTAGGCGTTACAGAGTTATTTGGACAGCTCTGAAACGACGGTTGTAATCTGTTTTACTTACTTTTAACGTCCATAATGTCAACAAGCAACGGCAACTTTAGTTCACGGTGGCAGCACGATCAAGACTATTTGACAAAGACCGTAAACAATGTAACTTTTTCTGTTCCTCATCCTACGAAGTTGACCAGCGCCACCTCCTGGATTGATGACATGAAACAATGGCCAGCAGTCACATATATTGACATATTCAATTACCTTGTTTTGTCTGAGGGTGTGGATGGCGAGGAACTTAGAAATCATAAAAGTACCAAAGCATACAGTTATCTACACAGTAACAAAATTGGACGAATTCTTTGCCGTAAACATCTGCAGTTCACATTGCTGAAAGCGGAGGTAGAGCCGAGTCAGGCTATAAATAAACCAAATCACATCGCGTGGGTTATGTTACAAAATAACGGAGTAGTGGAAACAGCTGGGTGCTCCTGCGTAGCAGGTCTTCCATGCTGCTGCAGTGTTGTGGAAGGTGGGTATTTATAAATAGAGCAATACTTCTAGTGTGGCTAAACGCGTGCAGTCTTGCGTGGGGGCAAAAAGAATGTCGGTGTTGTGCCCAATTCTAACCCCCGCCAGATTATTACCCCCCTAGTATTGGTAGGTTTAGAATTAGGTGTGGGGGGTCAGGGTTAGGATTATGCGATGGCGATTTCAACGAGGGGGGTAATAATTTGGCAGAGTCGAAAATGGGCACAACACCTGCCCACTTCAAGCACTGACTGTGATTCAGTGTAAAGACTTTTTACAGCAATATTTAACCAATTATAAATTTCAGTTATAACAAAATTGTTTAGCTCTAAAAAAGTGCTAATGGTGATGTACTGTTTAATAATAAAGTAAATAAAGTGAACAGTATGTTCTGATTTTTGAAAGGTGCAAAATGCAGTGGCCAGTGGTATGACAGGGCTATCTTGCACTGATGAGCAGTGTAGATGGAGTGCAGGAACCAGAAGAAACCTTGAACAGAAAAGAATTAGTCAGATGACATTTAGACGTCACAAAGCTGATGATGTATATGGTGCGTCATCAACAAGGGAGGGAGAAAGGCCACCATCTACACCAAGCTATGACACGCATCAAGACTTCAGGGAGAGAGTCAATTCTTCAGACACAAAACCACTTTTTGAAAAATGCTACAATGCCAATGTATCAGTGCAAGCAGATGACACTGACAGCTTAGAACTCCACCAGCCACACGGAGAGACTTTGACTTGCAGTAAATGTAAAGCATTTTACAGCAAACACATAGAACTAAACAGTGACCAGGCAGCTGAATTGGAGATTCAAACACAGAATCAGAGTTTGTCAGAGGTTTGGCATAGTGCAAGACAGCTAAGGATCACTGCTAGTTCAGCTAAAGGTGTACCAGTAAGAGCAACAACAAATCCTGATAAATTCATGAGAGAGCATCTCTTTCCTACCTTTCGAGGTAATGCGGCTACAAAGTATGGAAGTGAGAAAGAGGCAATAGCCCGAAGCCTTCTTGTAGAAAAAGGTCTACAGGTCTCCCACTCAGGTATCAGGGTCAGCCTGACAGAGCCATGGCTGTCTGCAAGCCCTGATGGCATAATAAATTATATGGAACTTCTGGAAATAAAGTGCCCTGTTCCCAAGAACACCACCACCTCTCTAGCAGACCATTTCACTATAAATAATAGTGACATCAAAGTGGTTGATGGGAAGCCTGAATTACAGAGGAACGGAGTCAGGGGCTACTACAGACAGATACAATTAGGCATGTTTTGTACTGGGCTGAGAATGGCAAAACTACTTGTCTGGTCTCCAAAGGAACACATTCTGACAAATGTACCATACGATGCAGAGTATTTAACAGACCAGGTTACTCGTCTTAGAGGCTTTTACTTCTCAGTGATGCTTCCTAGAGTAGTAGATGAATTCATTGCTGGACGATTCAAACTGAATGACAAATACTTGCATATAGTCAACTGGTAAACAAAGATTAATAGTTTGAAAAACAGTGTACAGATGCTGACATGAAGTTTTTATTGTGTCAAGGCAAGTTTTCATAATTTTGAATGTATTTGATATTTCCTTGTTTACAGGATTTGCACTTAAAGTCTTGTATGTTTTTTTTTTTAAATTAGATTAAAGTGTATATATGTACATAGTACAAGGAAATAGAAAACATAGTAGGATGGATTTTTTTAGAATTACAAATGTCAAGTATTGTTATTAAACATATATACATATGTACATGACTAATGCAGCATTCTGAGCATTAATTAAAAGTTTCACTCCAAAATAAAAACTGTCATAATTTGCTCAGCCTCATGTCAGTCCAAACCTGTATGAGTTTTTTTTCTTCTATTGAACACAAAAGAAGACATTCTGAAGAATGTTAGTAACCAAACAGTTGACAGTAGCCAACTGAAAAAACGAAAAGACCCTGGAACATTGGTTAAACATCAAACTTCTGTCCCAACATTCTTCAAAGTATCTTCTTTTGTGTTCAATAGAAGAAGAAAAAAACCTCATACAGGTTTGGACCAACATGAGAGTGAGTAACTGAAGACAACATTTCATTTTTAAAATAACAATTATCAGCTTTACGGATCAGATCACCACGCAAATTCACTAAAGCCGCACATATACGCAGAATTTTATCTATCTTTGGCATAAGGGTGATAGGCAGGGTTTGTGATAACACCTTGTATACTTTCAGTCTCCTAATTGCACGTTCAACATGTATCCTTACATTTGCAATCCTGCGGCTACATGTGACTTTTTCTTCTGTCAGCTGCGTTTTGTTGGCGAAGTGAGGAATTATCATATTGACTTGTCTTTCAAACAACAAGTCTCTAATCAAAAAACCCCTGTCCACCATCACTTCATCTCCTGGATGGAGATATTCAAGAATGCCAGAATCACATGTGATAAATTTGTCACTACAGCGTCCCCCATATGCTGCAGATTTAAACATTACTAGACCACATGGTGCAATAGCCACTAAATACTTGATAGTGTTGCAAGCATAGTAGTGGCTGTACGATTCAGACCTTGAGTCTAGGTTCCCTGGTCTTTGGACTTCACTTTCACTGCAGTCTAAGATACAGGTAACATTGGGATAATGTTGCTTGTATGCCTCTGGTGTTGTGGCCCTGATGGTTTCTTTGGGGAGCCATGGTATCAGATCCTTCAAGACTGCAGCCATGGTGTCAATCCAAAAAGAAATTATCCTGCTCACTTTACTCACTGATATACGGAATCGAATTGCTAGATCTTCTATTAATAGGTTTAATTTCAGCTTCATTAGTGTGAGCAAGATTTGCTGTTCAATTTCGGTCTGGTAAGCCAGATTCTCATGGGGACGCAAAACAGCTACAAGGGTATGAAATGTGTGGAGAGGGAGCCCGGTGTACAGATTTGAGTCATAGTCGTTCATCAGAGTAGGAGGCTTGAATGTATCGCACTGCGTTGACTGGTTTACATGAGTTACAATGTGTTGTCTCTTGATGTAACAATGCTCCTCGAAGATGTGGTCTTCCCACTGTGTTCCAACAGAGGCAACATTTTTAGATGTACAGCTGTGGTCATCAACATCTGATTGCTTGGGACTGGGGACAGATGCAAGACTCTCTTCTACAGGTCTCAGTTCGTCCATTCCAGGGTGCTCTTGGTAAACACCAGCTCCTGTGAATACAGACAAGGCATTATACAGTGAAGCATCTAAAATTAGCTGGGTTATTATATGGTACAGGGTGAGTTTCTATTTCAAAAAGGGTCATTTTTATATTTGATTTTTTTTTTTAAATTGTTAATTACTAAAAATGAATAAACTAATTTTTAAAATTAGAATTTTTAGTTTTCATTCAATTAATAATATTAATAATAATAATAATTCATTGCATTTATATAGCGCTTTTCTAGGCACTCAAAGCGCTTTACATTGTCAGGGGGTATCTCCTCATCCACCACCAGTGTGCAGCTTCCACCTGGATGATGCGACGGCAGCCATATTGCACCAGAACGCTCACCACACACAAGCTTATTGGTGGAGAGGAGGCAGAGTGATGAAGCCAATCAGTAGATGTGGGGATTGTTAGGAGGCCATGATGGTCTGAGGCCAATGGGCAAATTTGGCCAGGAGGCCGAGGTCACACCTCTACTCTTTTCAAAAAACATCCTGGGATTTTTAATGACCACAAAGAGTCAAGGACCTCGGTTTAACGTCTCATCCGAAAGACGGTGCTTGTTGACAGTATAGTGTCCCCGTCACTATACTGGGGCGTTAGGACCCACACAGACCACAGGGTGAGCACCCCCTGCTGACCTCATTAACTGCTCTTCCAGGAGCAACCTAGTTTTCCCAGGAGGTCTCCCATCCATGTACTGAGCAGGCTCAGCCCTGCTTAGCTTCAGTGGCCAACCAGTCTTGGGCTACAGGGTGATAAGGCTGCCGGCAAATTAAGGCATTTAGCCGACCTTTTCTCCAAATTCAGTCTATACATTTTTTTTACCAGTATGTGTGTTCCCTGGTAATAACCCACAACCTTTTGTGCTTCTAACGCAATGCTCTACCACTGAGCCCCAAAAATTTTTTATTTTTTAATTTTACTTTAGCACTAATACACTTTTAATTTTCATTGTATGAAAGACAGAATGCTGACTTTCCACATTTTGTAAACCAAAATGAGTTAATGAGCAAAACCTTTATGTATTATTTTGTTAAATGTTGTGATTTGAGCTGCAATATGGTGAACATTTACCCCCCGGTTTCACAGACAAGGCTTAAGCCTAGTCCCAGACTAAAATGTTAGTCTGAGCTGTGTCAACTGAAAGAAACTTGCACTGACTGATCTTAAAATATATCAGTGCCTTTGTTTTGTCTCAAGATGCTCACCAGTAATGTGTTTTCTAAGGCACGTTTATGAAAAATAAATTGAACTATGGCCTAAACCTGGTTTACTCTAAGCCCTGTCTGTAAAACCAGGCCTTAAGGTCCTATACTGTTGCAGCTGGTAAAATGATCACAGACCACACTCTGCTGCCAAAATATTTAGTCAATATTTAAGAGAGTGTGCACACTTGGGTAAACACTTTACAAGAACAAACTCAGACCTCTTTGACTAAAGGGGAACGAGTAAAAACAGAGTAAAAACAAAGAATCTTGGATTTAACGTTGGCACTCTCAAAGTGGAGTGTTCAAATCTGAATTAAAGTCAGACTCCTATAAAAGATTAATCACGCTGAATAAAACCAACATAACACACGAGTCAGAATAATTCACTTAAAGAGCCGATTCTATAGAGATGTTAAATAAATCAGACTTCACTTGTGATTATCCTATTTGAATCAGACAGTGAAAATACTGCAACAACATTTTGTTTATATATATTTATTATACGTCTTTGTATCTGTTATTCTATTAGTTTGAACAGTGTCCCACATGTGCAGCATCATATCCATGTGTTTTTCAATTTTCCTTAGATTTGCTTGTGAGCTGAGCTAGTTTAGCCTTCCTTGATTGCACAAGCCTTTGCAATTTTTCTTCCTTTGCTTTCTCTGTCATTTTTACCTGCCTTTTAGGCCTAATAATGCCATCCTCCGTTGTCTTCGTGCTATCATCCATTCTCTCATTTCAAGCATCAAACCAGTGAATCATTATTTATATCCAGTGCCACGTTTATTTATTTATTAGGTTACCTCAGAATCAGAAATCTTGTCTGCAGAAAGAACGCCGTTAGATCGCATGTAGATAACCGACGAAATAATCCTAGAACGTAATTTTCCAAAGAAACTCCACATGGCATTTACTTCAAGATCCATTGTTCCTCAAAACATCCATAAATCTTCGTGTGAAACACGTCCTTATCCGTCAGGAGTGAGTTTTCTTTACTAATGTGAGTGCGCATCAGTTTCACTTTCGTTTTTACTCGCTCCGTGTCCAATAAAGCAATCCATGTACTCCGTTTTTCTTGTTCAATATACTGCTTTAATCTTGACTAAAAGTTTTTGATTAAAAATAAAATTAAAGAAACAAAATATAATCTTACATCTTAAATATCACGGATGCGGTAAAGAAAACTGTGTGACTCCGTTGTATTCCAAAGAACGCACTGCCGCCTGACTTAACAGACGCGATTCTTAAAGAGCCAGTACACAATTTCAACATAGTACAAAAAAACCCAAAAAAACTTTTTTTTTTGTTTCAATGTAAAATACAGAATATTTGTCTAAATTGTACATGTGAATAAAGTAAGTTTACAAGTGCAAACAATCCAAACCAAACTATTCAAAGCTGAAATGCACCACATAATATAACAATGGTTACTGAATCTGAACAAAAAATAGGCTCCTACATTACATACAATCGAAAGGAATATTAACAGTTATAATACATTGACATTTAATTATTTATGTATAAAACTAGGCAATACATTAATACTTTGTACTTACATTTATTCTTATATTTTAAATAACTTCATAAGTCTTCTGTATGATGATGAGTATATTTAACAGTATGAAAGGTGGGTTCAAGTGTAGGCTACTACAAAAAACATGTTTTAGATCATATGCATCTCAAAACACCACAGCTGAGTACACTTAGGTGTTCTTAAGATTATCTAAATAAATACTAAAGAATAAGTACAGTACCGCAATCATCATTTTATTGAACCCAAATACAGCTGGCCACAAAGGGGCAAAATCATGTTTTTACAACTCGCCGGAAGTGGTTTTTAGTTCTTCCTGTATTCTGAGAAATACAGAGCATTGTGCTTCATGATTTTCCTTCTCATGTTGTCAACATGTCCAATTGGTCAAGAACAGAACAGCTTATAAACCTCTCATCAAGTGAAAAGTCACCACATCAACTCTGTCGTTAAACATATGCACCTAAAAGCATCCTGCCATCATGAAATTCTTTATCAGACTTCAGTTACTTGATTCTTCCCGTAAGAAAGAGAACAAAACAACCGCTTGCCTTTCAGTCTTGACTAATTTCTAATCATTTTAAGCCCTTTGTAATCGTAACTGAGATCAAGTCGATGCTCATCTAAAAGTGTACACCTGATTATTTTACAGAACGTAAGTGAGCGCATTAGTTTTTGCTTTAAATCTGCTGATATTTTCATGGGTCATGAAGAGTTTGTGACTCTCAATACTCAGAAAATGTGGGCATATGCGTGCTGTTTTTTCCCCCGTTTCTGTGTGGTACTTTATTCACTAAAATATGTTTAATCTTACCATATCAAAAAAACTTGCTCCCTCTGCTTTTATATCACCAGGTGTAATCTGTCTAAGATTTACTGTTTATTGACCACTGGCCCATTAGTTTGTTGAATAATGATTACAAAGTGTTTGCTCTTGTTTTGCCCAAAGTTTTAGTATTATAGGTTCAATAATTGGAAGCCACATGGGTAAATACATTATATTTAATAATATTAGGCTTCGATTTCATTGATTATTCTGACCTAATTTAACAATAGCTTAATTAACGACAGTTTTATCTACTGATTTTAGATTTTTTTTTTAAATCCTTCTCAGAAATATGTCTTGGGGTTTCTGTAATGCATTAAAAACTCTCATGCAGCAGCAGTTCAGTGAAATTAAGTCAAGGCACCACACAAAGATTTAATCTACAACGATCGCCTCAGTCACCACCAAGATATATATAATATACATATATATATATATATATATTATATATAATATATATATATATATATATATATATAATAAATATTATATATATATTCCTGTATATATATTAATCTTAATAAGCCTACACAATACCTCTGCGTATGTTATATTTTAATTTGTAGCTCACTGCAATCAGGCTATTATAATGAGCGCACTGTTTAGTAAAGAGAGGAGAATGATTATATTGAGCGAATGATTTAATGAACCGAGGAAACTAATTATTATAAAAAAAAAAAGAAAAAACCCTACTCCACTTTTAGTACGGAAGGAATGAAGTATTTTTTGTGCACACGTTTACTTGTTTTCCTTCTTCTGCGAACATTCACTACCCCCGTTTCCATACTTGAACTGTAGAGATTAATTATCATTTCTCACAAAGAAAACTTAATGTTAAATTACATAAGAAGTGTTAACATTACATGGTTTTAAATGAACTCAACGTAAGATTTAGTTGTAATCCCCTCCTCGCCTCCATCTGCCTACCTGCTGGCATTATTATAGCATATGCTGCAAGCAATGTGGATATTTAACTGATAAGCGGTTTTAAGGTGACTTATTTGTGAAACTGAGATATATATTCCCTGATAGCACACATACATCTCGGAGACGTCTATTTGACGTCTGCATTTACATCTGCAAGACGTATTTTTTAGAGTGTTTGCTCATCTGCAATATGACTATAGGACGTTTCCTATAAGATGTCAATTAGACGTTTAGAAGATGTCTTTAAGATTTTTATGATTTAGAATGTATGTAAAACTGACATCTGAAAGACGTCTGTTAGATGTTTGTCCAAAGCAGATGCTTTCCAGATCAAGAGATCTTTAACAGACATCTTGCAGACGTACGTGTGCTATATATAAAACCTTTTTTTCCCCTCGTGAAATAAATAGGCTACATGTGTTGTTTTCTGGGAGTCACGTACTGTCTCTCAGTCTAAAAGTAACTTCAGACCGTGTATTTCTTTTCAAATTTTATTGCGTTTATTTTATTCATTTATTTTTTTCTTCTGCGAGATAATATCCCCTATTGGGCGTAGACTGGCTCTTTTCTTTTGTAACACCCATACAGCAGCACGGGTTCTCGCACAGCATCAGCTCCCAGCTTGTGATTCCAGCAATAGGAGCGACAGCGACCGCTAGCGATCAGAAGAGTTCACATGAAGAACGAATCGGCATCGACAAACACTGCATTTAAATCCTATTTTATTACTGCGCTTCGAAGCAATCTGCATGACATATATATTGCTATAATTAAAGGAGACCTCACACATTATATGTAGCCTATAACCACGTGATAAAATGTTAGTTTGACTCAATACTTTTATTGTCCCTGCTAATTATGAATCAAGCAATTTAGCTTTGATGCAGTTTATATTAAAACTAAATTTTTTCATTAAAAAAACCTGATCCCTTGTCAAATTTGAATGCATTTGTAAAGATTTAAAGAGAAGTTCGCCTGGTTGAGCTAACAATACTTTCTAACTGCAAAATGTTAATTCTTTTAAAACTAATCACTAGTCCTGTGCCAGCAATAGGCTACATAGCCTAGATCAGGGTTCCTCAAATCTTGCCCTGGAGGGCCAATGCGCTGCAGAGTTTAGCTCCAACCCTGATCAAACTCAGCTACCTGTGACTTTCTAATGATCCTGAAGACATTGATTAGCATGCCTAGGGTGTTTGATTAGGTTTAGAGCTAAACTCTGCAGGAAAGTTGATCTCGTGGGCCAGATTTGAGGATCCCTGGCCCAGGGCTATACATACTGCCGAAGAAAACAACAACAACTGTGGCGACCCTGAAAAAAAAAAAAAAAAAAAACCTCAAAAAAAAAAAAAAAAAAAAAAAAAAAAAAAAAAAAAAAAAAAAAAAAAAAAAAAAAAAAAAAAAAAAAACAAAAAAACAAAAAAAAAAATAAAAAAAATCCACGATACCGAGACTTTATGAAGAACAAACCGACATAGATTTACAAAAACAAAACGTACAATCGACACGAGTGCCCCTTCTGTCGCTCCATGATAAAAACCCCACAATTTCCCACCGTTTCTTCATTCTTCTGCAGAAATTCTTGGACTCGACCTTTCACTGAAACAATGACACTTTCCAGATTTATCAACGGTCTGTGGTTCATCCAGATCATCTCCACGTGCAATCCCATGATGCACCTGCCTCTCATCAGTCTGTGTGACTTCATTGCAGAACTCCAGTTTCATCCTTCCTCTGTTGTATATGAACTTTTAATCTTTTCTTTTTCTGTTTTTTTTTTTTTTTAATTTTTTCTCCCAGTTATTGTTTTCCAGATGAGCTCTGTCTCTGGCAATGTGCAATCATTCTGCGTGAAGTTCAGAGTAGACTTTAAACTGTATTCGAACGATTTGATTTGACGAGTGCAGATCTGAATAACCAGCAAAACTTCCTGAAGCTGATATTCATGCACTACTAAACAAGGCAGCGTTTAAATCACGGTACTGACACAATGGCAAGAGTTATGGGGGAAAGAAACAAATACAAGACAGTTTTTAAGTTGCCAAAAACGTGAGCACTAGAATAGATTATAACAACAAGAAAAATGACACAATAATAAGTCTCAGAATAGCGCTCTTAAACCCTCCCCCTCAATCTTATTGGCTGTATTTTTGTTTAAAGGAGCAGTTGCATCAGAAACATGTGCCTGTGATTGAGCTGCAGTTATTCATGTCATGTTTGACCCTGTTTTCTTTGAGTGGATTGCATCAATCTTCTCCTGATCTTCAGTGTATACCAGCACAGGCACTGACTCGGCAGAATGCCTGGAAAGAAGTGTAAAGCCATTTTGAATTCCTTTGGCCACTGCCTTGCCTTTTTAAAAGAAAGAAAGAAAAAAAAAATGTGCAAACCCCCAATAGGACAATAATAATTGGATGTGGATATCATGGAGGAAGGGGGTGAGTAGCTGGGATGCTCACTTTCTGTTGACCGTTTCACTTTGTTTATTTAATTTTATTTGGTTTATCTTTTGTTTTCTATCTTACCGTCTTCATGCAACGTGTTGCTGTTCATTTCTATATTGTAATTAAAACCCTTTGCCATCGAAACGCGTCATGGATGCATTCATTGAAGGGTTTTCCATGGAATAATCGCAGTTAATGCCTTTGTTTCTATTTTAAATCCTGATTCAAGTCATGATTGCCCTTTTTGCTCTGAAAGAGAGACTGTGTTTCATTGTTTTAGATATTGTTTTAGGCTGAAACCTTTGTTTGAAATGTTCAAAGGACTTTTCAACTGTTTTAATGAAGTGTTTTCTGTACAGACACTGGTTTTAAATATGTGAGAAAGAGACGTGATGAATGTCAGTTGTTAAATGTTGTACTTGGAAAAGCAAAAATGGCTATATACACTAGCAGGAGAAATCATATAGAACAGAGAAATGATAGTGATGTGTTAAGGGTGTTTAAAGTAATGGTGAAATCCAGAATTGTTGTTGATTTTCGATTTTATAAAATGATGAATAATTGAATGACGTTTGAATCTATATGGTGTTGTAGAGAAGCCTTATGCTCAGTTGTGAATGGAGAGTTGTGTTTTGTTTTAATTTGGTAAATATTTGAGAATGGCTTTTACTGTGAAGAAATAGCTAATGGTTGTTCATTTTATTGTAATAAAAGTTATTTGAAAAAGTCTAAAAAAAGTCTCTCTCTCTCTCACACACACACACACACACACACACACACACAGTGTCTTTGGCTTTGTAAGTATATATTTTTTAAGCTGACTGTCAAACACTTTCTCAGTGTTGTTTTTTTAGGTTCATTAAATATATGTCATGCAGCAGTTTTTATTTATTTATTTATTTGTTTATTTTACAGTCCAGCATCACCTGATCTGTACATTACATTAAAAGTAATGTATTTTGTAGTTGGTTAGTGAAACGTAATTATTTAATTACACGGCATTGTGTGTGAATAGTGTAGTCTAATAATGTGCCTTTCTGCTATACTTCTTTTAATCTTTTTGTGATTGGTTTTTTTATATATTTTTTGTCAGATTTGTCAAGATCATCTGAAAAGTGTTCTAAATAAGCCCACATGATTTATTCACAACATATTAACATTGATTGATTTTAAAGAAATAAAACAGCAATATATTTATTTGGTGAGAGCGACGTATTTAAAAAAAAATTTGATTTTACTAATGCTTACTATATAGCGCTCATCACCTGTACCAATAACATTCAACCTGATGAGCATTAACTCTGATCTTGGCCTTCACTCTATTATATAATGGTGCTAAACAGTGTGTAAGTTGTTGGCCTCTCTGTAATAAGTAAGTTAAGGTAAAAGGTTAGTAAGGTAAAAGCACACAAAGAACTGTTATTAAACACTTTCACTCAGAAAATTGATCAAAGTTTGTAATTAGAGGGATTCCTCATTAAAAAACGTAAAGTGGGTTTAAATGGTCCCACAGTGAGTAATGGTAAAAAAAAAGACAATGTTTTCCTTTAAAAATCTAATATCTTTACAAAGACATGCATGAAGCTTAAATATATTGTGGAATATGCATCGTAGTAATTTTCACTTTCCCCACATTAAAGCATGTTACGTTTTTTTTCATTCAGGTTTAGGCGTGTGTTTGGCTATAGTTGCATGTTTTGTGGCACTGTACAGTTAAGCCCTCTGTAAAAAAAAAAAAAAAGTGCATTTATAAAGAAATAATCTAATAATAATCTTTACATTTAAAGGAAAATTATATAAAATGATAAAGTACTATTTGTTCATACACAAAAAACAATACATGTATCTCTTATTTGACATAATATTAGTGTACTTATCAAAGAAATGGCTGAACACTGCAGAAATGGGTGGGGCTAACTCAGAATTACCAAATGTGATTGGTAAGCAATAAAAATGTCTTGGAATTAACAAATTACTGGATTGGTTAAAATAATGATCAGCATAAAACATGATTTTCTCTTTTTTTAAATTTGATGTCAAAGTTGAAAGTAGGCTTAAGGGTAAATGGGCTTAATGGGTACACTTACCTTATTGTACTTAACTGACTTTACATTCACACCCACTACTCAGCCAATAACCTTGATTACAAATCACTTTTTGTATTTCAATTTGTACATATTCCAGGGATGCTTTTTCCTTTTCTTCCTCACCCTTTGTTTTTGTGCCATTTAGTGCTACACCCCCAAGGCTCCACAGCCCTGAGTGGTCTGTGGCGTGGTAAATATATATGTATTTTTTTTTCATCTGACTGGTCACAACACCTTTCTCAATATGTAATTTAGGTGATGCCATTTACATATATGCCGTGCAGCAGTTTTAATGTATGTATGTATGCATTTATTTATTTTACAGCATCATCCATTCTGTTTTTAAATGGTATTTTGCAGTTGGTTAGTGAAATTTAATTATTTAATTAAACAACATGTGAATAGTGGGGTTAGGGTTCTTCTATCAGATGGGCTAGGGACATAATATCTTTGTCCCCGTCTGTAAGAGGCGAAGACTTAAGTGCAGGCAGGTAGGTGTGTCTTTATTTATAACTCACAAAAAAACACAACTGAAACCACCCCGAAGGTGGAAAAGCCAGAATAACAAATGCTCACAACGAGACATAAACTGAGGACAGGGCAGACAGAAATCAAAGGCATGAACCGATACATAAGTGAGACAAACGAGCCCAGAACAGAAAACACAGGGAGCTTATAAGGAAGAGGCAATCAGGTAAACAGCTGGGACAAATGAATCAATGATTAAGATAATGAGAGAACAGGTGAGTGGAGTTTGGGGAATGGGGTCCGGAAGTAAGGGAGATGGCGACCTCTGGTGGTGAGAGGGAGAAACACAGGGCCCGGACCCCTGACAATCTTAAGATGAATTTTGTTGTTCTGTTTGAGTCAGGGTGTTGTGAGTGGTGAAGTACGCTAAAATGAATATTATTATTTTTACTGTCCTTTTACATATTACATTTCGAATACTCTATTACTCAAATAGCTGTAAACTGTACCATTTCACAGGCTGTGATACTTGCCAAAGAGTGCTTTGCCAAGTAGTGACCATGCAGGGTGCCCAAACTTTTATAGGCCTTTTTCTTTTTTGTCATTTTTTAAACTGTAAAATTGTATGTTTAAAAGTAAATCTACAACATAAAAAAAAGTCTGCAAAAAGTTGTCTGAATACTTACTGAAATGACTGTTTAACCACATATAATGGTAGTTTTTTTCTCTCTCCATTTTCTTCCTATCTGATCTTTATGCTAAGTTAGGATAACCAGCTTCATGTTTAAATAGGCAAACTTTGCCATATACGACTGATATTTTTATATATATATATAATATATATTTTTTTTTTTTTTTTTCTTTTTTTTTTTTTCTTGTTTTTTTCCTGCAAATATACTGCAGTGTCTGGATGGAGAAACGTCTAGGTTACTTGTGTAACCCTCGGTCCCTGAAGGAGGGAACGGAGACTTTACGGTCATTGACTGACGAATTGGGATCTCGCCCGAGAGCCCAATCACCTTCGAGTGTTAACTAAACAAACCAATGACAGTTGGCGTGCGTGTTTCGCCACGCGCACCCCACCCCGCAGCGCGGGTATAAAAGGAGAGCGCGTGCAAACGCACATCAGTTTTTCGCTGAGGAGCCGAGACTACGTGCCCCGGCCGTACAGCGGTGTTACAGCAACTGTGGCAACGGAACGTAATGTCTCCGTTTCCTCCTTCAGGGAACGAGGCTTACACAAGTAACCTAGACGTTCCCATTCAGTCCGTCACGTTCCAACGTTACGTTCAGTGACTGACGAATTGGGATCCGTATGGAAAACGCCACTATTGCTGACCCCCTCCAGTGCCCTGCGGAAGCCGGCAAGTCCCCCCACACCAGCTGGGGCGGAAGATAGGACAGCGGCTAGGCAGAGGTGTCCGCCACTGCTGTTCCATACAGTGGTACATTGGATAACACTGGGAAAGCGTACCCAGTTGGGACGCTACGGAAGCCACATCCCGCACATAGGAGGTATCATGTGGAATTACACATATGGACTGGCCCAGGGCAGTACTACATATGGAAGTCTCTGCGGTAGACTCAACCCACCTGGGGTGAGATCACTACACTGCAGAGATGGCAGTGAACGACTGCCAGGGAAAGACACGGGCTTACCGTGAGGGGAGCCGTACCATGGAAGAATACACATGTGGGATCACCCGAAGGGGGAATTACTACACACGGGCACCTAGCCCAGCACAAGGGCTGACCTTGGGCATGCACACGAGTGCTGAGCCTGGAGTCTGGCGCTCCGCCACGCCTGACCGCCGAGGGTGCGGGAGGAAATCCACCAGGGTTCGCCATGGGGAACTGAATGAGGAGCACAAGAGCGCACGTATCCGGTCCGTAGAGGGGAATGGCGCAGCAAGCGTGATCGACACCGAGCAGGTCCGGTGTTACTGCCTACCTGAGGCGAGTACACGAGAGGACACGGGCTCTACACGGAGATTATAGAATCTCGCAAACGTGTTAGGCGTCGCCCAGCCGGCAGCTCTACAGATGTCTGCTATCGAGGCGCCCCGCGCCAATGCCCAAGAAGATGCCACTCCTCTCGTAGAGTGAGCTCTCACTCCGAGAGGGCATGGCAAACGTTGGGCCTGGTATGCCAAGACTATAGCCTCCACTAACCAGTGGGCAAGTCTATTTTTGGAGACAGCCTTTCCCTTCTGCTGGCCTCTATGGACCGAGGCCAATGCGGTGAGGACCGCTGTCTTTATTGACAGAAACTTTAGCTCTACTGACTGCAGAGGCTCGAAGGGCTCCTCCTTCAGGGCCATGAGGACCGAGGAGATCCCAAGATGGTAACAGGTGAGGGCGCGGAGGATTCAGCCTCCTTGCCCCTCTGAGAAACCTGATGATCAGGTCGTGCTTCCCTAGAGACTTACCGTCTACTGCATCGTGATGTGCGGCAATGGCGGCAACATACACTTTCAGGGTGGAGGGAGACAGCCTTCGCTCCAAGCCATCCTGCAGGAAGAAAGCACGACTGCGATCGGGCATCTACGGGGGTCTTCCTGGCGGGAAGAGCACCAATCGACGAACAGTTTCCACTTCAGCCTGTAAGCGTGTCTGGTAGACGGGGCTCTAGCTGAGGCGATGGTGTTTACTACCGCTGGAGGTAGCCCACCTAGACCTCCGCGTCCCGTCCAGGGACCCATAGTGGAGATTTCCACCACAAGTCTGGACGCGGGTGCCAGAGGGTGCCCCCTCTCTGAGAAAGGAGATCCCTCCTCAGAGGAATTCGCCAAGGAGGGGCTGTCGCGAGGAGCATCAGTTCGGGGAACCAAGTCCGACTGGGCCAGTATGGCGCCACCAAGAGGACCTGCTCCTCGTCCTCCCTGACCTTGCACCGTGTCTGTGCGAGAAGGCTCACTGGGGAAACGCATATTTGCGTAGGCCCGAGGCCAGCTGCACGCCAGTGCGTCCGTGCCGAGGGGTCCCTCGGCCAGTGAGTAAAACCACTGGCAATGGGACGTGTCCGGGGAGACAAACAGGTCTACCTGAGCGTCCCCAAGCGTCTCCAAATCAGCTGGACTGTCTCGGGTGGAGTCGCCATTCTCCCGGAAGGGCGTGCTGACGTGAGAGCTCGTCGGCTGCACAAAAAAAAAAAAAAAAAAAAGATTGGCTCGCCTGGATTGACGGCGCGAAGCGAACTCAGATTCTTCTGACTCCAGAGGAGGAGATGGGGGACGAGTTGCGACATGCGACGGGAGCGCATACCGCTGTGGGCCTGTGGTTGATGTACGCAACGGTCGCAGTGCTGTCCGTACGGACCAGTACGTGCTTGTCGTGTAGCAGCGTTTTGAAGCGGCGCAGAGCCAGCCATACTGCTTGCAACTCGAGGCAGTTGATATGCCACTGTATTCGGGGCCCCGGCCAGAGCCCCGCAGTTGCATTCCCATTGCACATGGCACCCCATCCCCTGGTGGAGGCATCTTTTGACACAACAACATGCCTGGATACTGGCCCAAGGGATACTCCTGTCCGAAGAAAGGCATGATCTGTCCATGGGCTGAGGGTCTGATGGCAGAATGGGGTAACAGAAACCCGGTAAGTGCCGTTTCGCCATGCCCATCTCGGGACCCGGTCTTGAAGCCAATGCTGAAGCGGTCTCATATGAAGCAACCCGAGCGGCGTGACAGCTGCTGCGGATGCCATATGCCCCAGGAGCCTCTGAAAATGTCTCAGTGGAACCGCCGTCTTGCACTGGAAGGACCCCAGGCAGTTCAGCATCGACTGTGCACGTTCTACTGAGAGACTTGCCGAGAGGTTGACCGAGTCCGGCTCCATGCCGAGCAAAGAGATCCTCTGCACCGGAGAGAGTTTGCTTTTTTCCCAGTTGACCCGAAGCCCCAATTGGCTGAGGTGACTGAGCACCGTGTCCCTGTTTTCGCACAACTGCGCTCGGGACTGGGCCAGTATGAGCCAGTCGTCGATGTAGTTGAGAACGCGAATGCCCCTTCCCTCAATGGAACGAGGGCTGCCTCCACGACCCTGGTGAAGACACGAGGCGACAGGGATAGCCCGAAGGGGCGGACCTTGTACTGATATGCTCGCCTTTCGAACGCAAAGCGGAGAAACGGTCTTTGTCGAGGGAGAATCGAGACATGAAATTACGCGTCCTTGAGGTCGACCGCTGCATACCAATCGAAAGGACGGACGCATTGATAGATGCGTTTCTGCGTCAACATCCTGTAACGGGAGCTTTTGAAGGGCCCGGTTCAGTACGCGCAGGTCCAGGATCGGTCGTAACCCACCGCCTTTCTTGGGTACGGTGAAGTATGGGCTGTAGAAGCCCGACCTCATCTCGGCGGGAGGGACCGGCTGTATCGCGTCCTTCACAAGCGGGACCGCGATCTCTTCACGCAAGACAGGAGCATCCTTGTCCGG
>JADLZN010000153.1:0-25000 GCA_018155175.1 Sinocyclocheilus anophthalmus
AATGTATTTCAGGGGCAAGAACATACATTTGCAGTCTTACAGGAGATAAATGCAGTTGTGGATGGAAAAGTCTACTAGAGCTCAAAACAACATTTACAATAATTTTGTTATCTGTAATTTTTATATACATTGTAATATTGCACTTTTTTTGGATCGCTGATTATTTTCTTTGAATGTAACATAAATTAATGTACTTTCTTGCATTGAAATATATGGAGGGCAAACATTTTTAAATGCTTTAAAAAATATTTAAGATATGATTATTGGTCTTAGAAAATATATTTTTGACCATTTGGCTATTTTTATTTTATTTATTATGTATGTAATGTTTTGTTTGTTTTGTTTGTTTGTTTGTTTGCTTGTTAGTTTTTCTTGTATGGGAGAGTATGTTAAATATTAATAACCAGAGCACTTAAAATGTAGTTTTGTTACATTTTGAAAAAAACTGAACCCTGAATCTCTGGGGAATCTTTTTCTTCAAATTATTCAAATTATATTATGAATATTTAAATATTTTCTGGGTGCAATCTAACAGATCCCAGTGACCTTCAGACGCCTGTGGTGCGTGTGTGTCTATACTTATTCTTTTACTGCCCGTCAAAATTTCAAAGCACTCTGGTACTTTAATCTGACATACTTTTGAGCTTCATCAGCAATCAATGCCGCCTGCTATCCTCCAACATGTCTCCTGTGCTAATGCGAAGGTTTAACATGTAACTTGCCATAAACCCCACCGTCAGAGCTTCCACACGGCTGAGTATTTCATCATTTTTATTCTGTATTTTTGACTCAAGAATTGGAACGTTGGCTAGTTAGAGCGGAACTGTACCGGTATTTTTAAATTACATTGCTTGTCATGACAACTCTCGGAGGGATTGGCATGGTAATGTACATGGCGATGTTAATGTATTTGGTCTTGGCAAGACTTGCTACTGCCAATACATCCACAACATGCTGCTGTGAGCATGTAAGAAATACTGCTGCTGCAAATATATCATACATGAAATAACCCCCATATAGCATACATGAATCACCTCGTAGCAGATCTATAAATGTGGAGCTGGGGAAGGTGGAGGGTTTTCTGTAGCAAGCTGCAACTGCTACGGCAAGCTCTAGTCATATTTTTGAATGTTGAGCAGCGAGCTCATTGGTTGCTGATACAGGAGGGAACCAATTGGCTGTGCCATGTGATGATGATGTCATTAGGTCAGATTGTGTTAGACCTATCGGACTGCGCCATCTAGAGTTTCATGCCAGAACTCTGTATTAGTATTTTATATGTTAAGGGACGAGAAGCTTTACTCTAACGGTGCGACCGACATTCACAGACAGAAAGAAATGAACAGAAATCAAACTGAAGTGTTATGTGTGAGTCTGAGACAAACACATCCTCAGCATCATTGCATTTGTGATGGAAAACCACACAGACACTTCGGCTCGCAGTTGGAGTATTTTTCATTAGTGCAGGTAGACAGGGCACATTTTATAGATGATAAATTTGTAAAGTGAGATCCAGCCACAAACTTGTGTCACACAGTGCTGATAATGCAAGGCTTTGATTCCCAGCAGGGCTGCAACAAATGATTGGTTTGATAATCGATTAATCTAATGATTATTAGAACAATTAATCGACTAATAGTTGATTATTTTACTGGTTAATCAGTAGATTTTGATTGATTATTCAGCTTTTACAATTATAGTTAAAATATTGAGTTACACATTCTAACAAATAAATTAAGGTAATCACTTAATCTTTTGAAAGTCATATTATGTAATTACAATTAATTTATACAAATATATATATTTGGCACACAAAATGAGATGACAGATAGAGAAACTCTTTCATTCTCTCACTAATTAGCTATATGAAAAAGTAACTAAATGACTCGTCATTCTGCCTAACATCTCTTTTTGTAAGTCATATGGGTAAGAAACAAAATAAAGGTAAGTGATAAGACGTTTTAGTTTTGGAAAAACTATTTTATTCAAGCATAACCTTCACAACATAATCTCTCTTAAAATACCTTATAGGGTTATGAAAATCAAAACAGTCCTGTGCTAGATCAAGCTTTGATCTCTGCAAACCAAAATATCACTTTAATTAAAAAATTTTTCCCCCACTAATAAAAATGTTTTTATTATTAGCTAGCTCCATACTGGAGAGCTGCGTTATAACAGAAAATCAAGTTATAATTCTAACTGAAAGCGACACTGACTCTGTTTTTTCATGTTTAATGCTGTAAAGCTGCTTGATTTAAGGCTATATAATTGCATAAAAGTACTAATAGAAATAAACTGGCGGACTTTCACTGGATACAAACAAACATCCACATCGCTGTTCCGATGCTTTCTTAACTGCTTCTTCTCCGGCTGGTCAGTCCTCTGTTGTGTTTTATTTCGTTATCGAGAGTACAGCGCCACACTGGTCAAACCGCATTATTGCAGGCTCTTATATTAGGTCATATAAGATCAAACGACTACTCGAATACAAAAATATTTGTCGAAATTTTTTTTTTGTCGATGATGTCGACTAATCGTTTCAGCCCTAATTCCCAGAGAATGCATGAACTTAATGTGCAACTTGAATGCAATGGAAGATGCTTGTGAGAACGGTGCCTGCCTCCCTGTGCATCATTCAGAGATGAATCTGTTAAATACCTACATTTCAAATGCATTTGATTTGTTAAAGTAAAGAGGAAGCAGAAATGGATGGGGCATAGAAACATTCTTAAGAAGTGTTTTTGGCAATACCTCTTTTTTAGAAAAGAGAATAAGCAGAAAATAGCAAGAATTTTATTCTTAAGAATGTTTTGTGAATCCTAAAGTTCTATATCTATAGTACAACAGACTTACAAATTCACTTCCTAATTAAAGATATGGCCATAAAAGGCCTGTTGACTGAATCAATATCAGAGTAACAGTGCATGGCTACAAGGAAACGGCTGGGTTTCTGCAAGAAATGTAAGACGATTTAACGGTGAAGGCAGCACTGTTTGCTAAAACTATTCTCAACTAAGTTCAGTAGTGTTTTAAACTCATTACACATTAGGCAATAAATTGGCATAATTAGTCAAAATTATTGACATATGTATATCTTGTTACGAAACGAATTAAATGTTGTTGTTGTTGAGTTTCTTCGAGTGCTAATTCAGTCAAATCCTCCTCCTGTCATTTGTAACTCAGGACCCAGTTTCTGCACTTCTGTTTTTATTTATTTATTTATTGTTTTTAAGTTGATAAAAACTGAATAAATAAAATGATCAGTTCAACAGTTCACTCTAATTCGGTAAGTGTGTTTGCACTGGCAATCAAATTAAGAGCAGGCAATGCTAATTTAATATATTTCACACAGTCAATATGATATAGCAACAAACTAGACACAACACAGAATAGTTTGAAATAATGGATTTAAAGTGTGTCTCCAGTAAGAGCCGAATTCTCCTGACTCAACACAATTTACTCAGATTTAATGGCAAATATCGAAATATCGAGTCAAGTGTCTTTACACAAACAAGGTCTCTGTATTTATAAAAAGTTTGGAAAAATAAAGATTTTTTTCTAATGAGTAGAAACAATAAACGAGAATCAAGTCTTTCAAAAGCATGTCACTTTAATAAATCTAAAATGAATTTAACCTTTGATCAATGTCAGAAAGGAAAAAAAACTAACAAAATAAGACAAATAGAATATTTTAACTAAACGTGAATAATTTTGGTGGTTGTATGTTTTAACTCGTTGTCTGGTCTCAGTAGGACTCACTCAAAAGAGAACAGAATTAATATTAGTCATAGTTTAAGCGCGGCGCTGCCGGGAGAAACCTGACACTTAGAAAGCAAACACACTGAAATCATGTCCATGTGTATTCAGTTTACTCACAAGCAGAAGGTGAAGCTCAGAGACGAGGTGAAGACTTTCACAGGCCAAACAGAGTTTCCTGATCAGCAACAAACAACAGCGTGCTTTTCTAGTTCTGGTAATTATATCATTCTACAGACTCAATATACAGCATCAATTTCACATTTATACATACAGTATGAAAGAGTCAGTTCCTCCAGATTTCACGATTTTTGCGAATGCAAAATTTCTTTGCGTCAGCTTGCATTTTTGTCTTATTTCCGCAATATTCAGCAAAAAAAAAATCAAAAAACAAATATTTTTCTTTGAAATTTGGAAGGAATGTTATCAGACCTTTATAGAATAAAACAAATATTAACATGTTGCCCAAAAACAAATATCTAGTGAATCCAGATAAACTTTTAGCCTATTATTTCTCATCTTTCAGCTCTTGTCTTTGCTGCAGTGACTGTCGCTGGTGAAGGTGGGCTCATGTGCTTTAAGATTCCTCGGTTTTATTTATTAAACAGTCAGTGAGAGCGAGTAAAGATCAGTTCAGGTCAAAGGTCAAAACCGTAAACAACCTTTATCATGTTCAACAATAAACTGCCTGTACACACACACACACACACACTCTCTCTCTCACACACACCCCACACACACACACCTCTCTCTCTCACACACACACACACACACACTATCTCTCACACACACACACACACACACACACACACACACACTCTCTCTCTCTCTCACACACACACACACACACACACACAAACACAAACACAAACACAAACACAACTGCACTTGCACAAACACGTGTCCTTGTGTGACGCCGGTCATGTGAAGGTGTGTGTGCGTGAAGGTTATCTGTAAAGAAGTGGCTGTCCTTCTTGGTTAGCCGTGTTGTTTGTCTGAATGTCTCAGCGCTAGAGCGGCGTAATGAAAGTTCGATATCGGCATGTGTTGCTTCTCTATCACAGACACTCCTGTCACGTACATTAAACTCCATATGAAGAAAAATGAGGCCAGATCGACAGAGAGGAAACCAGTGCTTGTCCTTAAACACTTTAGTTTGGATCCCAAATGAAGGATCCTTCCATTAGAGGCTGAACTGCATCATGGGTATCAGGTTTTACAGTGGCATGATGGGTAAATGTGGCATGCTTTAGTTTCATACTGGTAATGTTTGACATAAAAGCTGCTACAAGCAATTAGTGCAAGATGACAACATTAATGAAGTTGCATGCTCGTTCTGTGCTAGTTTTATCATGGGTTAAAAACCAAATATTATTGTGATTCAAGGGTTAAAGATCAAGGTTGATGGGATCAACAGTGACTGTAGTTTATTGTTGATAGTTGTTTAGTGGCTAACTATAAGAACAGATCATAGTTTACTTGTTAAAAATCAAGGCTGATGGTCATTTAAGGGTTAAAGATTAGGCCTGACGGTTGTTTAGTGGTTAAATATAAGAACAGATAATAGTTTACTGGTTAAAAATCAAGGCTGATGGAGGTTTAAATGTTTAAAGATTGGGGCTGATGGTTCTTTAGTGGTTAACCATCAGAATGAGGCCTTTGAATCGTGTTGAAATTGAAAATTTTGTGCTGCGGATTTGACAATGTCATGTAAACATGAATCCAAGTAATTCCTCTGATTTTATTTAATTTTTTGCTATGCAAATGTTGTTGTCAGGTTGCTCTCTGGTTTATCAGGCGTTCCTTAATGGTTAATAATAAAATAATTTGAGAAAAAATGTTGCAGGATGAGCTACAAACCAAAGTTTAATGCTAAGTGTTGGATGTTTGTTTATGGTGAAATAAAGTTTGACTAGTAAACACTGTCTCACTTGTGTCTGCAGAGCAGAATTTAGACAGAAATCAGCAGAGACGCAATATAATAATGGCATATAGAATGGAGACAAATTGAAGCACAAACTCAGTGCAACATGAGTGTGTGTGGGTGTGTGTGTGTGTTTCGACGTGTATTATTAAATCAGTTTTTCAAGTGATGTCTCACCTCATCATTCATGACAAAAACAACTTGAACTTTATAAATGTTTTCTGTAGTTTCTGTCACATTTCTGCATTCTGAGAGTGTGGCAACAGCATGTTACATGTTGTGTGTGTGTGTGTGAGTGAGTGAGTGCTTGAGTGAGTGAGTGAGTGAGTGAGTGAGTGAGTGAGTGTGTGTGTGTGTGTGTGTGTGTGTGTGTTTGAGTGAGTGAGTGTGTGTGTTTGTGTGTGTGTGTGTTTTGTGTGTGTGAGTGAGTGAGTGAGTGGTGTGTGTGTGTGTGTTGTGGATGAGTGGTGAGTTGAGTGAGTGTGTGTGTGTGGGTTTTTGTGTAAGTGAGCATGTGTGTGTTTTTGTGTGGTTGTGTGTGTGTGTGTGAGTGAGTGAGTGTGTTGTGTGTGTGTGTTGTGTGTGTGTTGGTTTGTTGTTGAGTGAGTGAGTGATGAGTGAGTGTTGTGTGTGTGTTGTGGTGTGTGTTTTTTTGTGCGTGATGCATGTGTTTTGTGTTGTGTGTGTGTTGTGTGAGTGAAGTGAAGTGATTGAGTGGAGTGTGTGTGTTTTTTTTGTGAGTGAGCATGTGTGTGTTGTGTGTGTGAGGTGAGTTAGTGCGTGAGTGAGTTGGGTGTGTGTTTGTTGAGTGAGCATTGTGTGTGTGTGTGTGTGTTGTGTCTGTGTGTGTTGAGTGAGTGAGTGAGTGAGTGTGTGTGTGTGTGTGTGTTGTGTGTGTGAGTGACTGTGTTGTGTGTGTGTGTGTGTGTGTGGTGTGTGTGTTTGTGTGTTTGTGTGTGTCAGTGTGTGTGTGTGTTTGTGTGTGTGTGGGTGTGTGTGGTGTGTGTGTGGGTGTGTGTCTGTGTGTGAGTGTGTGTGTGTGTTGTGTGTGTGTGTGTGTGTGTGAGTGAGTGATAGAGTGAGTGAGTGAGTGAGTGAGTGATGTGTGTGTGTGTGTGTGTGTGTGTGTGGTGTGTGTGTGTGTGAGTGAGTGGAGTGAGTGAGTTTGTGGTGGGTTGTGTGTTTGTGTTATTGAGCATGTGTGTGTGGTGATGGAGTGTGTGTGGGTGGTGTGTTGTGTGTGTGTGTGTTGTGTGTGGGTGTGTGTGAGTGAGTGGAGTGAGTGAGTGTGTGTGGGTGTGTGTGTGTGTGTGTGTTTTTGAGTGTGTGTGTTTGTGTGTGTGTGTGTGTGTGGGGGGTGTGTGAGTGTGTGTGTGTGTGTGTGTTTGTGAGTGTGTGTTTGTGTGTGTGTGTTTGTGTGTGTGTGGTGTGGTGTGAGTGAGTGAGTGGTGAGTGAGTGATGGGTGTGTGTGTGTGTGTGTGTGTGTGTGTGTGTGTGTGGTGTGTGGTGGAGTGAGTGAGTGAGAGTGAAGTGAGTATGAGTGAGTGTGTGTGTGTGTGTGTGTGTGTGTGTGTGTGTGTGTGGGGTTTGTGAGTGAGTGAAGTGAGTGAGTGAGTGAGTGTGTGTGTGTGTGTGTGTGTGTGTGGGTGAGTGAGTGTGTGTGTGTGTTTGTGTTTGTGTGTGTTTGTGTGAGTGTGTGTGGGTGTGTGTGAGTGAGTGAGTGAGTGCTGAGTGTGTGGTGTGGTTGGTGTGAGTGAGTATTGAGTGAGCGTGTGTGTTGTGTGTGTGGGTGTGTGGTGTGTGTGTGTGTGGTTGTGTGAGTGAGTGAGTGATAGTGAGTGAGTGAGTGAGTGAGTTGAGTGAGTGTAGTGTGGGTGTGTGTGTGTTGGGTGTGTGTGGGTGTGTGTGTGTGTGTGATTGTGTGAGTGAGTGAGTGAGTGAGTGGGTGTGTGTGTGTGTGTTTGAGTGAGTGCGTGAGCCTGTGTGTGTGTGTGTTGTGTGTGGTGGTGTGTGTGATGTGTTGGTGGGTGTGAGTGAGTGGAGTGAGTGAGTTGTGTGTGTGTGGGTGTGTGTGTTTGTGTGAGTGAGCATGTGTGTGTGTGTGTGTGTTTGTGTTGTGCGTGTTTGTGTGTGTGTGTGTGGGGTGTGTGGTGTGTGTGTGTGTGAGATGTGGTGTCTGTGTGTCTGTGTTGTGTGTGTGTGCGGTTTTTGTGACAAATGAGGACCTACATTTGTATAATGACAAAGGTATGTCATAGGTATTACAAGGAGAAGGTTACTTTTCAGGACATTACCCCCATGTCCCCACTTTTCAAAACGCATATCAATCACACAGAATGGAGTGTAATGAAAATCTGAAATAGCACAAAGTCTCCTGTGAAGGGTAGGTTTAGGTGTTAGTTGGTGTAGGGCAATAGAATATACGTTCTGTACAGTATAGAAACCATTACGCCTATGGGATGTCCCCACTTTTTACAAAAACAAACCTGTGTGTGTGTGTGTGTGTGGTGTGTGTGTGTGTGTTTGTGTATTTCTCCCGTTTCAACCTGAGTGAGTATCAAAGTCTCTCTCCCTCACACACACACACACCCACCCACACACACATACACACACACACACACACACACACTCTCTTTTTTCCTGGCTGGTGATCTTTAGAGAACGGCAGCTTTCTATCCATTATCCTCCTTTGAGGCCAGTGGTCTCTACCGCAGGCTTTAACACACAACCTCGCACACACAACCAGGATCGAGCTGGGGGCTCTATCGGCTTTTGAACATCTGAAATACGTCAAGCTTCTGAAGGAAACACTCAAACATAGCAAATTAAACTCAGGGTTTGGGTTCATCTGACTGCAGTCTCAGTGCTGCAGCTTGAATTTGTGTATTTGTTATTTGTTTGCATTCTGCAGCACTGAATTGATCATGATTTTGTTGATACGCTGGTAATTCAGCTGAAACAGAGCACCACATTCACTGGGACATTAACTGAATGTGCTTGAGTAGTCTTTTGTTTTTTTTACTTTTTCTGTAATGTCTGTCATATGCTGGTTTACACCTATATAATCTGCCCTCAGTATTCAGAATGACAAAGAGCAAATCCAGACGACTTGAAAAGAATCTGTTCTCTTCTACTGATGGTGATTTACAGGTTAAAGATCAGGGCTAGTGGTGGTTTAGGGTTAAACATCAAGGATGATGGTGGTTTGGGGGATAAAGCTCAAGGCTGGAAGTAGTTCAGTGGTTAATGATGAGGGTTTATGGTTATTTAGTGATTAAATATGAGGACAGATTATGCTTTAATGGTTAAAAGATCGGGGTGATGATTTTTTGTTAGTTAAAGATCAATGATGGTGTTGGTGTAGAGAGATTAGAGATTCAAGATCAGGGATACAACTGGTCTAGGGGTTAAAGATCAAGGATAATAATGGTTTAGAGATATACATCAAATATGATGGTGATTTAGGGGTTAAATATCAAGGAAGATGTTATTTAAGTGTTATAGATCAAGCATGATGGAAGAGCTATGCATCTAGATGACGGTGATTTCATGGTTAAAGATCAGGGATGATAATGTTTAGGGGTTAAAGATTAAAGATGGTGGTTTAGGGTTAAACAACAGACATGATTGTGATTTAAGAGTTAAGGGTCAAAGATGATGGCGATTTGGGGCTGGTATTAGTTTAGTGGTTAATGATCAGGGCTGATGGTTGGTTCGATGTTAAATATGAGGACAAATTATATTTTACTGTGTTAAGATCATGGCTGATGGTACTTTAAGGGTTAACATCACTGATGAAACTGATTTACAATCAGGGCTCATGGTTGTCGAGTGGTTAACTATGAGGACAGATCATACGTCACTGGTCAAAAAATGTAAATTTTCTTCATTAACATTTAACATTCTCATAAGCTTAGTCGCAATTTGTTATAGTCACATTCTGAATAACATCTGATTTGAGAGAACAAATGTCAAGGTATGAGACAAGGAAAGACCAGTGATTAACATTTAATAGTGGGGCCTTTTGATGAAAAACTACAAACTTGAATGCTTTAAAATGCCATTTGAAGAGTTTATCCATCTCTGTACATAAGAAACACAGATCTGCGAGTGCTCGACGTCTCTCAGATCAGAGAATAGGAAAGGATTAGAGATAAATTCAGGACATACAGTCTCTCTCTCTCTCTCTCCTAATCTCAGCCCTCCTTTCTTTCTCATCGTTCCTCTTTCTCTCGCTCCGTCTTGCCCCCATTGTGAGGATGAGTTGAGATGGATAGACTGAATGGAATTCTATTAGGATTTAGCTGTTGACTGACAGCAGCCAGAGACTGAGGGAAGATCTCTGTTCTGTCCTGAGATCTGCAGTCAGATGTCATGAGGACGAGCACAATCACACGTCCAAAGAATTCGGATACAGTCAGTAATACAGAAACATCTGCCCTATGTGTGAACACACACGGGTCAGTGACATTAGCACTCATTATTTGGGTCCGGATCTTCAAAGATTAGTCATTCAAAAATTCATTCAAAATGCAGTTGATGAACACCTTCCCAAAGCCTGAATTAAACTAGTTTAGTGTCATGGTTGTTTAGTGGTTAAATGCTTTTAGGGTTAAGACCCCAATGCCATGGAATTGCTCTCAACATGAACACAACACTTGACTCTTTGACCCTGTCCGTTTTTTCATTAACAGGATAAAGTCTGGTTCACTTTATTCCGGCCAAGTAAAAGCAGCATCTCTCCTGTAAGACAATCTGACCGAAAGCAAACGTCTGAACATATCAGATCATTGGCAGCGTGACCATTAGCAGGTGGCATGAATTTAAATAATGTGATAGCGCAACAGTCATTTAAATGAAAAATATTTCTAGCGTTCCCGAACAGCATTCACTAATGACAACCATTATAAAGCCTTTCATAATGAGTTTCATTTGCATTTAGGCATAACTCCTGCTTCAGAACGCATGTGAATAACTTCACATGCACGATGACTTCGGCAAGCTGTGCGTCCGTTTCCGTGGCAGCCGCGATCCGTGTGAATTTCTGCGTCTGCACCTGTTCTGTGAATCACACACATTTGTTTTTTGTTTTTTTTCAGCCGTCTAAAACGCTGACAGCAAAGCTGCACAATTTGAGTTCTCTCTGCAGGCCTGAAAAACCTGTCCAGTGTCAAATCACACATTACCACCACAAAACAAAGTTTTAGACACAAAGCGACAGATCATTCTGAAAAACAAGCGACAACTGACTTAACAGCACTAATTAAATACATGAAATGATTAGTATAATTTATGATGAATAAAGCTACTTTGTAAACACTTTGAGTGCATTAAACACATTAAACACACGATGTTCTTTACTGGCATCGATGGTTCCATAAAGAACCTTTAACATCACTGGAATCTTTCCATTGCACAAAAGGTTAATTATAACAGACAAGGGTTCTTTATGATGATTAAAATGTTCATTACAGAAAATGTTTTTTTGTTTTTTTTTGGCATTGCTGTGAAAATCTCCTCTTGGAACCCTTCTTTTTAAGATGCCAATACTATTATATTATTTTGTTTCTCACATTGTTGCTCAAAACAAGTGATTTTATGTATTTTTTTGTGGCAGAGTACAAATGCAAACCACTCTGTATTTTGTTTTTTGGGGAATTAAATTAAGCTACAAATACAAAAGTATTTTGGGATTATTGTTAAACAACTGTGTGTATTTTGGACTGTAATGTGTGCTTGGGTCAATGCGGGTCAGTGTTCTGATTCAGGCTCAAAACAGCAATGCTTCTTGTGTTTAGAAACTGAACACGTTTCTGAAGAGCCAACGAGGCAAGCTTTTGCCATGGAAAGATTTCAATAAATAACATGTTACATTTGGAAGTCATATGACTTCAGAAGACTTGCTGTTACAATATTTTTTGGACACATTTATCAAGTTTTTGTGTCCTTTTTGGATGTTGACAGATGCGTTCACTGCCCGTCTTTGCATAGAAACAAAATGAGTAAATTTTGTAAAAGTTTGTAATTAAATGAAAAATCGATTCATTTTGAATCCTGAACAAATCAGTCACATTGTTATAGTCCACCCAAATGATTTTTTCATGAATCAGAAAAAAAACATTATTATGCACACACACGCACGCACACACACAAACACACACACAAACACACACAAACACACAGACACACACACACCCAACACACACTCACTCACACACACACACCCACACTCACACAAACACACACACACAAACACACAGACCCACCACCCACACACACACACGTCACGTCACCACACACACACACATCACAGACACACACACACAGAGACACACTCACTCACTCATCGCACGCACGGCACACGACACCACACACACACACACACACACTCTCACTCACACACACACACACACACTCACTCACTCACACGCACGCACACAGACACACACACACACACATACCCCACCCACACACACACACACACTCACTCACACACTCACTCACTCACACGCACACACACACACAAGCACGCACACCCTCCACACACCCATACACTACTCACATCACTCAACTCACTCCCCCACACCCACACACACCACACTACAATATTGACAAAGCTTAGTATACATGTAAAAATGATGATACAAACAATAATATAATAACAATAATAATTACATGAACATCACAGAATCTCTCTCTCTCTCTCTCTCTCTCTTTTGTTTCAGGCCTCAGAGTTATATCAGTGAATATGAGAGTAAATCGAGGCCAAATGAACCAGAGTGTTAATTGTTTATATTGTGTGTCTTTTAAACAGAATCTCTCTCTTCTCAAACACACGGACTGGATTCCAGCGCTTCTGTTTATCCAGCAGCTCAGAAGTCATGAAACTGGGTTACATTGACTATTCCCTTTGAGATCCTTTTCCCTTTAATGCTCAAATTTGAATCTGTTTACGTTTAGTTGTGTCGCTCGCAAACTCAACAATGCATTTCATCCTCGTACGACAACCAAAGGACGAAAAAACAACAAACAAACAAAACCAAATGCAACTGCTACTGAATTTAAATCCTGCCTCAACATCCGAAACGCCAGTCAAGGAGATAAAACGAATTCATCCGCCATGTTTGGAGGACAGAGCAGCTTCTGTTCACTCCGTCACCGTTAAACTCTGTTAGTATAGATTCATGGATTAATAATTAACACAGAGACGGGGCACAATCGATAACTAAAACATTATCCTGCTGCTGTAATCATTCTTCTGCTCATTACCGCAAAGCAGAATAAATCTCTGATCTCGCCAACAAAATCCAGACGCAGACACATGAAAACATAAATCAGAGTGTGCTTTCATGGGCCACATTTACTGATCAAAACATCAAGCTAGTGTCTTTCAGAACTCATCCCAGAAGAAGAACAGTTTGTTTTGTGTAATGATTCAGAAAATAACTGCAATTAAATGATCAGATCACTTTCAAATCCTATCCTTCAAATGGAAAAATAAAGTTAGCAATGTAAACTAACTGCATGCATAGATAATTAAAAATGAATCCTCAAAAAAAAAAACGTATTTTGAATGAGAATAAGTTAGTAGAATGTTGTGAGAACTGTTCCTGTAACCTTTAAATAATGTTAAAATTACAAGAAAACTGGTCATTTTAACATTCTTAGAATATTACAGATTTTTTTTTTCTCTTTTATTACAGATCTTCACGTGTCACACAGTTTCTGAAAGCGGACACTCAAACAGCAGAAGCACACACCAAATCTGCAAAACCAGACACTAATTCTCAGCCTTTGACTCAGTTTTCAATTTCATAAAACACTTTTGCAGAACACAACACACAGTTCTCTGTGTAACACACACAAATCTAGCAGGGATAATATTATGGCAAGGTGTTTGTGAATGTTTGCTTTTGAGATGTGTTTGTGATATTTTGAATGCAGTGCTTCATTTTGCTAAAGATCTGAGACATTTTGCATTTTGTGTGCAATTCTTGGATTTGTGTGTAAAGTTTTGAAAAAAAAGAGTCAAAGTTTTGAAAATGTGTGTAAGCAGCTGCAAAAACTGTAATACGCGTTCAAATGACGTTATATTTCGGGTGATATAAAGTTAGCAGAACGTTGTAAAAGTAACGTCAAGTAACGTTAAAATTACAACAAGACAATGTTCCCACAACGTTTTTAGAACCTACATTTATTACCTGAGAAATCACTTTCAAATGATTCCTAATAAATCCCTGTGATGTTTAGGCCATTTGTAACCGTTAAACTCAAGTCAATACTGTCCAGATCAGGTTAAAGCAGCGGGAGTCATGTTAAGGCCCGGCTCATTACGGCACGTTGGCGCTCGTGGCAGCGCAGGAACAGTGAGGATTTGATATTTGTGAGAGATTGGCGTGTAGGTTTATGTGCCATCAGGACACTCCGATGAATTTTAACACATCTCCCACACACGCACACACACACACACACACACACCAGATGCATGCATCCCTCCGCCGTGTCCGGAGCCCATCCAGCCGGTAGTCGTCAAGGAAACACGCCGTGTCGGGTTTGAGCGAATGATGAAATGTGTCACCCGTTTGTTTCGAGTGAACTGGCGGCGGCGGCGGCGATTGAGCCTGACTCCTCCGGTGAGCTTGAGCTGATTCTCCTGACAGTGCTCACCGCTCGCGTTACCCCGTTATACGGCCGCTTCCTCTCGGCCTGTCGCTGAACATCCGCACCGCTCTTAATTATGGAAGAAGCTTGACTTGCAAATACTACAGCTGCCAGATGACACACGCTCTCCATCTCTCTGCAGCACTGTGAGAACGACGGACTGCAGACGCGTGCATTTATCTTCAAATAAAATATAAGTGCGTCTCTCCAAATGTCAGCCGCGAGATTGAGTATCCACCAGAGAATCTGCTCAATTAGGCCAGGCCCATGAATTATGCTCTACTCATTAAAGTGCAGCCTGACGACGTTTATGTAAAACATCTCACACACTCTCGTTTCGGAGCGGAGCACACACACACACTGCTCACGTGACTGTTGTGCACACACACGCATGCGGCTTCAGCGGAGGGGAAGAGCTTCAGGGAGAAATTACATACATTTGGGTCTGTTTCGCACACAAAACATCATATGAATTCAGCCCAGCTAACAGGGAACGCTGACTAACGTTCTGACAAGGTTCTCTCAAAGTTAAGAAAGTAATGTTAATAGAACGTTTGTTTGAAAGCAGAGTTATAGACTCAGAGTTAACTAAAATCATAAAAAAAATTCATATTTTTAATGTTAAACATCATTCATGGAACTTTTTTTTCAGAAATGTTTTGATTGTTTGTGTAACGTTTTTTTTTTTTTTTTTATGTTCCTTGTTTCAGAATGTTCAGAGAACATTCAATAATAACATTTTCATAACTTAATTAGAATGTTAGCAAAACATTCTTAGAACATAGTTTTGTTAGCTGGGAGTAGACTGGAATAAGTTCTCTGAACGTTCAAAATTTCAGTTTTAAAAAGTTTTTTATTTTTTCTTCCTTGTTCATGTGAACACAACGAAGACGTGCAGGGAAGATTCCATTTTAACATTTTGCAAACATTAGGGGAAGGTTACTTCTTTCTAGGGGAACATAAACAACTAGTATTAACGTTTCAAAAACAGACAAATGTCCAACATTTCATGAATGATGTATAAATAACGTTTTTGTGGGAATCAGCTCATTTATAATGCAGTAAAAAACAGTGAATCAACATGATCTATTGCAATAATGTTTTTTTTTTTTTATTTATCACTGAGCTTGTTGGACGTTTCATGACACTTTCAAAGTAAAAATGCCCACTAAAAGCTTGTTGAGATTTATCTGGAATGAATGTAAATCTGACGTCATTTTATTATGTTGATTGTTGTATGTTTCACCACAGTTCAGAAATGAAATGTCCGTTGAGTTGCGTTAACAGGTTAATGATCTATCTCATTTGAAAATAACATAGCACCTACAGCAAACCCGACCCTAAATCAACCGATAGTGTTAACCAAAACAAACATTAGATAAAAACATATTTAGCATGCTTCTACAAGTCTTTGCGCTCTTTTATCGTGACTCGTGTTTCACGGGACTTTGCATCACAAGTGCAATGCTGTACCGGGTGCGCTACTGAGCAAGTTTACTACGTCAAACACAGCTAAACATATGGAGCTGGTTATGTGATGCAAAGAACCAAACACTATGATGATCTTGTACCAAAAAGATGTACATTTATACATTCGACAGACCCTTTTATTCAAAGCAACCTACAGTTTATTCAAGCTATATATTTTGCTTCCAATTCATGCTTTCTCTGGGAATTGAACCCATGACCTTGGTATAGTGTCATGATCTACTGTTTGAGCTGCAGCAACACTAAAGCGGAGCCAGGGGCATCTGAAAGGTGCCATATTCTGAATCTGAATGCAAATGTAAATGAGAAAGCTGAAGAAAGTTGGAGTCTCTAAAAGTTGAAAATGTGTCATTTCGAAATGCAGCACTGATGGTTTTACAGGTGCCAAACATCCATCTGATGCATGCATACCATGGTAAAATAGCACAGGTGTGTCGCATCCTCTGGTTTTCTTCGGTCAGACACACTTCAGCTCTAGATGATGATCTGACGTCGTGTCTCTGCTCAACTCAACCCCACTGACATTTTCAGTGGCATTTTTAGCAGATATGCTTATTTTTCCAAATGCTTTGAGGGCAATAGCAACTTAATTCCCAGTGGACTGCCAGTGTGTGTGCGCGTGAGTGAGTGAGTGAGTGTGTGTGTGTGTGTGTGTGAGAGAGTGTGTGCGTGTGTGTGTGTGTGTCGTGAACACACTGATGGTGAATCTTACACATGTAAGTGAGCGATCGCGTTTCTCCTCACTACATTAAATATTCAGACAGCTTTTTGTTGAACACATTATCTGTTCCGCTCAGACAGACCTCAGTGCCATTACAATCCGTTTGACTTTAAAACAACTTTCACTATCAGTGTGTGTGTTGTTATCGGATGTCTATAAAATTTAACATACATTATGGCCATAGCGACAGCATCTGTAAGGTAACAATGTTTCTGTAAGCACAGCTTTTGAAGTAAAAAAAATCAATGTAGTTATTTTAGAGACTATCCATACTTTGTGTACAAAATGTATATGTGCTAGAAGCAACTTTTCATGAGACCATGGTGATCCTGCGGCTTGTGGAAAGAGACGTATCATGAATCGTGTTTAGAAATCGTTTCTAGAACTCAATGTTTCCTTACTAGATGGATCTTGAATATCAGGAAACAGGTGTGGTCTGATCCAGAAGAGAGCAGAGAGAATGTGTAATGTTAACCCATAAATGTGCTCTAAGAGTGTTTTGCTAATGTTCCATGAAAACCTTTCTTGTGAATGTTCTCCGAACGTTTCGAAGTAAGCTTTTGAAAAAAAGAGAAAAAATATTAAATGAAACTTTTCAGAAATAAAACATCGAATGATGTACAGTATGATGAATAATGTACAGTATATACTGTTTTTGTGCTAAGGTTTTGAGAAAGTAAATCATTCACATTGTATTAATGTTAGAAGGACGTTTGTTCATAACTTTGGAAGAACGTTGCTTGTTTCTTTTTAGCTGCAAATACACTAAAAATAATGCGTTTAGTGCTGAATCGTTTCCAAGCTCATCAAATATGAAGAATGGGAATGAAGTTTGTTCTTGTGCATCAAGCAGCACATGTACGTTTCTGTTTACCACCTTCTACGTCTCTCCAGAAGACTTGGATTATCACTCAGTTTATATGGATTACGTTTACGATGTCTTTTTGAACTTCATGAAGCATCAAAGTCTTACAGATTTGGAAAAACATGACAAAACAATGATTTTTGGCTGAACTATCGCTTTAATCGCAGACTCGATTCAGATCATGAACTGTTCGGTCTCCACAGATCGTAAGATTCGTCTCAATGATGCCACGGCTTTATTTATTCCACTGATTTCACTGTGGCTTGAGGGCCTGTGGAGGAACATTGTGCTACATACTGTTTTGAGAGTTGGATCCAGCACAAACCACATGTGAACTTTCAGACCGCTTCCCTTCTGTTCAGCGCCGAGATGTGTTTGGCCTTTACAATCACATTAATTGTCTCGTTGTTTGCAGGTTTGGGAGACTAATTACACAGTGTTTTGCCAAAGCCAGCCGGCCAATCATTTACGTGCAATTCTCTTGACAAATTAAACTGGGATCAGAGAAAGTCTTTTAGCATCCATAAACGGTGTAATACATTTTTTAGTGCTCGTACTACAGAGACTAAACGCTTCAGACATGTATCGAGTGGAACATTTCTCTCAATGATTATTTCATGTTCTTATTTAAGATTTCAATGTTAATGTTCAAATGTAAGATTCATGTTTTGATTTGAAGATGAAGTGTGTAATTTCCGCACTACTTCAATGAGTTTTCACATTTGTTTTCTGAACACTACACTCATCAGCCATTGGTCAGACAAACGGAAAGTCCCGCCCCCGAACTCTGAACTCGTGTTGCCAGAAGTCATATTGGAGCATTATATTTGCCGGATATTTAATTTTGTGTTCTTCGCACAGAGTTGCTGTTTGACTTAATATTTGATTATAGAGGTAGCAAATTTAGGTTATAAAAATTTAGTATGAACATTGTTTTGAAATGTTTTGAAAACATTGAAGTATGCAGTTTTGTTTTCGTGAATATTATTTAAAAGTTACAAAAACATTTAAATACAGCATTCTACTAACCTTTCACCCCAAAATATAACATTATTTGAATGTTTACATAGTATTCTAAGAATGTTAAAATGTCCCGTTTTCTTGTTGTGATTAGAATGTTATTTAAAAGTTACAAATAAGTTTTTACAACATTCTACTCCCTTTATTTTTGCTCAAAATCTAATGGTATATAAAGGCTTTTGTTTTTTGTTTTTCTAAGAACATTAAAATGACCAGTTTTCTTGTTGTGATTAGAACATTATTTAAAGGTTACAAAAACATTTCTTGGAAGAACGCATGTAGGTGTACACCAACGACTGCACGTCTAAAGACCCCTCTGTCAAGCTCCTGAAGTTTGCAGACGACACCACACTCATCGGCCTCATTCAGGACGGTGACGAGTCTGCTTACACTCTGGAGGTTAAAGAGCTGGCTTTCTGGTGCAGTCTCAACAATCTGGAGCTCAACACGCTCAAAACTGTGGAGATGACCGTGGACTTCAGGAGAAACCCCCCTGCACTCCCCCCACTCACCATCATGGACAGCACTGTGACTGCAGTGGAGTCATTCAGGTTCCTGGGCACCACAATCTCTCAGGACCTGAAGTGGGTCACTCACATTGACTCCATTGTGAAAAAGGCCCAGCAGAGGTTGTACTTCCTTCGCCAGCTGAGGAAGTTCAATCTGTCACAGGAGCTGCTGAAACAGTTCTACTCTGCTATCATTGAATCTGTCCTCAATAACTGTCTGGTTCAGCTCAGCTACCAAATCTGACCTCAGAAGACTACAGAGGGTAGTCCGGACTGCTGAGCGAATCATTGGTACAACCCTCCCTTCTCTCCAAGAACTGTACTTATCCAGAGTGAGCAAAAGGGCTGGCAGAATCACTCTGGACCCCTCACATCCAGCACTCTCCCTCTTTGAACTGTTGCCATCTGGTCGACTCTACAGAGCACTGAGCACCAGAATGGCTAGACACAGGAACAGTTTCTTCCCTCACGCAATCCATCTCATGAATACTTGAAAATAACTGTGGAACACACACTATTTATTCACTCATACACTTATTTATCTAACACTCATACTCGGCCTACACCTCAAATTTGCACATAATATACAGTACCTGTACATACAAAACTGTCTATTGTAATATACCTGCACACACAATTGTCGATTTATATATTTTTATTCCTTATTTACTTGTTCTATTTTTTTATATTTTATTTTCATTCCTGATTTACTTGTTCTATTTTTTATTTATATTTTATTATCTGTGTTTTTTTGTTCTATCACTGTCATTCTGTTACACTGTGGAATCTTCTGTCACAAAAACAAATTCCTCGTATGTGTAAACATACCTGGCAATAAGCTCATTCTGATTCTGATTCTGATACCAACCATTTCCACCAATTCTCTACATTTGATATAAATCAGAATGTGTGTGGCGTTTCTCACATATGACAGAGCTCCCAATGGCCAGTAACAAATGAAACACTCACACGTTCATCTGTGTGTGGTGTGTGTGTGTGCGTGTGTGTGCTTGTGTGTGTATGTGTGTGTGTTTGTGTTTGTGTGTGTTTGTGTTTGTGAGTGTTTGTCTGTCTGTTTCTTCTCTGTGTGTGTGTTTGTGTGTGTGTGTGTTTTGTGTGTGTGGTGTGTGTGTGTGTGGGTGGTGCATGTGTTGTGTGTTGTGTGTGTGTGTGTGTGTCTGTCCTGTCCTGTTGTGTGTGTTGTTGTCCTTTCTGTCTGTCTGTCTTCTGTGTGTGTGCGTGTGTGCACTCTTCTGTCTCTCTGTTTTGTGTGTGTGCTTGGTGCTTGTGTGGTGTGCGGGCGTGCTTTGCGTGCGTGCGTGCGTCTGTCTGTCTGCTGTCCTCTGTGTTGTGTGGTGTGTGTGTGTGTGGTGGTTGTGCGTGTGCTTGTGTGCATTGTGTGTGTGTGTTTGTGTGTGTTTGTGTTGTGTGTGTGTGTTTGTGTGTGTTTCTGTCCTGTCTCTTGTGTGGTGTGTGTGTGTGTGTGTCGTGCGGCTGTGTGTGTGTGTGTGTGTGTGTGTGTGTGTGTGTGTGGTGTGTGTGCAGGTTGTGTTGTGTGTGTGTCTGTCTGTCGTCTGGTCGGTGTGTTTGGTTGTCTGTCTGTCTGTCTGTCTGTCTGTCTGTGTGTGTGTGTGTGTGTGTGTGTGTGTGTGTGTGTGTGTGCGTGTGCGTGTGTGGCTGTGTGTGTGTTTGTGTGTGTGTGTGTCTGTCTGTCTCTCTGTGTGGTGTGTGTGTGTGTGTGTGCGTGCGTCGTCCTGTGTGTGTTGTGTGTGTTTGTGTGTGTGTTTGTGTTTGTGTTTGTCTGTGTGTGTGTGTGTGTCTGTGTCAGTCTGTCGCTGTCTGTCTGTCTGTGTGTGTGCGTGTGTGCGTCTGTCTGTCTCTCTGTGTGTGTGTGGTGTTGGTGTGGCGTGGTGTGTGTGTGGTTGTTGTGTGCGTGTGTGAGTGCGTCTGTCTGTCTGATCTTCTCTCTCTGTGTGTGTGTGTGTGAGTTTGTGGTGTGTGGTGTGTGGTGTGTGTGTGTTTCTCCCATGCTGAGCCTCAGGCTGTGTTCTGCTCCTGTGCTTTTAGATGAAGTTGTGTCCCGGTCTGATCTCTAGAGTAAGAGTGTGTCACTAGAGAGAGTCTGAATAAACACTTTCGACAGTAAAAAAATCCAGATCCAAGAACCATCACTCCAACAATGCTCTTTTGATTAAATGCTGAATAAAACACTCAGCTATGCAATCCTAAACGTCTCAAACCGGACATTTGTAATTGGTTAAAATATTTACCGAAGCTTGACAGTCAGAATGCATTAATATCTTCCTCACATCTCAGGCTGATTGTGAAGTGAATCTCTGCAACTGCCGCTGAATATATACTGACTTCTGCACAGTTTTTGTCTGTTCAGTGATGTACTAGTCTCTGGATTGCCTTCATTCAAAGGCTTTTCTCTGCTAATTCATAGATGTGCTTAATAAAGTGGTGTTTTATGTAATAGACTGACTAAATGTTTGAGATCTGATCACAGATCAGCCAGAGAGTAACAGACTCAGTGTCTGGCCTTCTCACATCCCAGACGGATGGACACGCCCACCACACTCTCCACGGCAACCAGCACACTTTACCACGGCAACCACTCGTCAGCCATCCCTTACGAACTCAACCAGACCTAGACAGACCGAACGATAGCTAGAGAAAAGAAAGAAGAGAGAGAGAGAGAGAGGTCTAATAAAGAGTATTTCGGTCAGAGGTTTATGGAGGAGGAAAGCAGAGGAGCTGCTCTTGTGTTTTAGTGGATATTACAGCGGTGTTAGGCTTGTGTCAGAGCTTTACGCACACAAGCACAGTACTAGATGATGATGTGAGCAGTGTTGGGAAGGAACTACATGTAATGGAATTACGTAACTTAATTACAAAATGAATGTACTGTAACTGTTAGATAATTGATAATGTTACTGATTACATTTATTACTTTTTGATCACTTTTCTATGTTTCCAATGAATGTTTTTAACTGTTAATCATTTTCAAACATTTAAAGCAGGCAGGGTTTAGCTTACACTAGTACTGAGCACTAATTACTGTCAGACTTTCAGAATCCTGCATCACTTGAATTAATAAAGAAATAGTTACACTACTTATTGCATTTTAAATACGGTTAACTTGTAATCTGCAACCTAATACATTTCCAAATTAACGTTCCCAACACTGTTTGTGAGTCAGTAGATATTATTATTATTATTATAAAAATATGATTCATTACCCTTTCATTCTCTATCATTTAACAGACACTACATGCATTAGCCCTGGACTGTGTTTCCCAGAAGCATCGTAAGCTTAAATACATCACAGACCCATTGAAAGCAATGAAGCTAAGCTAAACACAGCCCAGGTCAGCACCATATTTTAGAGTTTATGATGTGTATTACGATTGAGATTTGTGAATGTTATTGTGAGTATTATTTAAAATGCTAAATATTTCACAGGTTTTTCCAGTGTCGTCAACACACTTTCCACCCTGTTAGGCTCGTGAAAAAATTAACAAAAGTCAGTCTCTTAATGACATCACCCTGCAGGAAGTGACATCATTCTGGAGGGTTTTTTTTAATAGAAGCTGTATGCTAATCCACGTCTGACTCAGCAGTGTGAACACTCTCTCGCTCTCTCTCCCTCTCACACACACCACACACACACACACACACACATACACTCACGTCACTCACCCTCACTCACTCACACACATACACACACTCTCTCTCTCCTCACCCACACCACACACCTCTCCGTCTCTCTCTCTGGGCTCTCTCCTCTCTCTCACACACACACACACACACACTCTCTCATCTCTCTCTCTCTCTCACTCACACACACACACACACACACACACTCTCACACTCTCTCTCTCTCTCTCACACACACACACACACTCTCTCTCTCTCTCTCGCTCTCGTCACTCCACAACACACACACACCACACACACCACACACTCTCGCTTGCTCTCTCTCTCTCATCACCACACACCCACACACTCTCTCTCTCTCTCTCACACACACACATTCTCTCTCTCTTTCTCTCTCTCACACCCACACACACACGCTCTCTCTCTCAATTCAATTCAATTCTATTCAAATTGCTTTATTGGCATGACATACTTAAAGGCATAGTGCCAAAGCTGTACATAGCAACAAACATACACATAATATACTCCATAAACAAACAAACAAAAATACATGTAAAACATCCATAATATATTTACTCACCACATTGAGGTACTACTAATGCAGATGTGTTCACTCTTTAACTCTTAGTTTGTGGCATTTATAAATATAATGTGCTACCAAAGAGGAAGTAGGTCCTTCACCAAGTAATATTCTTAATTTGTGGTTTTCGTGGAGCGACTGGAAGTCAGGAATGCTCTGCTGTATTTGACTGTACAGTGAGGCTCTTAAGGAGGTGTATTTGTCACAGTGAAGGAGGAAGTGTTCCTCTGTCTCAACTGTTCCTGATCTACATTCATTACAGAATCGCTCTTCTTTAGGTAACCACGTCTTTTTATGTCGTCCTCTTTTTATGGCCAGCTGGTGGTCACTCAGTCTGTACGTGGTTAGTAAATTTCTGTGTGTTATATTCCTGACTGAGACCAGATAGTCAGCCAGACTGTAATCTCTGTTGAGTTTCAGATAACATTGGAGACGACTTTGGTCTTTGGTTTGTTCTTTCCAATGCTGTATGTATGTCTCCTTCTCTTCATTCATAATGTCTTTGATTCTCCCGTGTTTTTCAGGGTTGGTGATATCGAGTGTTTTGTTAGTCAGATCTGACACCATTACAGAAAGATGACTTTTTTGAGCACTCTTTTTTTGTGTTTTTAGTGCTTTAAAATTAAGAGAATCTTCCGAACTAGAGTTCAAGTTGATCCAGAACTTTAGAACTCTTTTTTTTTTAATGATTAGATTCAGGGGGAGACCGCCTAACTCGGCTCTGCAGGCGTTATTAGGTGTGTTTCTGTGCACATGAAGGATGCTTCTGCAGAACTCTACATGCAGAGCTTCTAAAGGCTGTTTGTGCCAGTCCTTATGACTGCAGTTACTCGCTGGGCCCCATGATCTCTCTCTATCATCTCTCACACACACACGTCTCTCCCCAACACACTCTCTCTCTCTTCACACACACACACACACACTTGTCTGGTCAGCTACACTCTCACACACACACACACACACTCCCTCGTCACTCTCCCTCCTCTCGCTCTCTCTCCTCTCACACACACACACACCACACACACTCTCTCATTCACTCACTCACACACACACAACACACACACAACACACTCACTCACTCACACACACAACACACACACACACTCTCTCTCTCCTCTCTCTCCCACACACAACACACCACACATCTCTCTCTCGCGCCTCTCCTCTCTCCCATCTCCCCTCAACCATACAACACTTTCACACGAACACAACACAAGAACCACAACCCACAGGACCGCCAACCAACTACCGGGACAAAACACTAAAAGATAAAACAAGCACAGAAAATCACCGAGAACGAACGAAAAAAGCAACATTACAAAAAACATTAACAACCACAACCAAACACACATAGACCGAAAACTGCCGAAAGGTTCTCAAACCACACACACTCTCTCTCTCTCTCTCCATCATCTCTCTCTCTCTCTCACACACCCACACACACACAACACACTCTCCCTCTCTCTCTCCTCCACACCACAAACACACTCACGCTCTCTCTCTCGCTTCGATCTCTCGTCTCTCTCTCTCACAAAAACACACCCACACACGCGCTCTCTCTCACACACACACACAGTTTCTCTCTCTCTCTCTCTCACACACACCACACCCTCTCTCTCTCTCTCTCTCACACAGCTACACACACACACATCTCTCTCCTCTCTCACACACACACACACACACTCTCTCTCCTCTCATCTCTCTCTCGCTCTCTCTCTCTCACACACACAACACACACACCACACACACACTCTCTCTCGCTCCTCACACACACACACAACACTCTCTCCTCTCTTCGCTCTCTCTCTCACTCGT
>JADLZN010000153.1:30000-47500 GCA_018155175.1 Sinocyclocheilus anophthalmus
GGGTTTCACTCGAAGCTGAAAGATGCAGTGACTGACTCCAAAAACAGTACTGAGATTAGAGAACATATTTTAACATCAAATTAAATTAAACTCAGTACTATAACGAATAAAATCCATTTATGTTATGCAAGGCAAAGGCGTTTCCATCATGACCGATGCTGACGCAGCTGACACTCGTCCTTATGTTGCATAAAATAGTATAATTTACAGCACAGTAAAGACTTTATAAAGGAAATAAAATGTATACAAACTACCCAGCACCTGGGTAAAAATATTAACAATAACCCAAGAAAATGGCTCAACAAGCTGAACCCAGCATTTGGCTTAAAAATAGCCCAGCATTTTTTAGTGTTGAATTAAAATGTTACTCTTAAATGTTCATTTTTTTTTATTTCTATGCTTGTTACATGAGTTTAAATGTAATATTGTATACTATGCTGAATATTATGAATTATAAATCATCCAGAATTAATTATTCAAATAAATAAAATTTTCTTATGTTTTGCTTATTAATAAATGTTCACCTTTTGATTATTACTATTACTTTTAGTAATTATGTGTGATTTCTACTTTCCAACCCAATTTAAGCCAGAAATATAGTAATTTTGAAAGAATAGTTGAGTTAACTAGGAGCTGGGTCAAAATAACCCAGCATGTGTTCTGTCCAAAAATGTACCCAGCGCTGGGTTGCCAAATAACACAAGTTGGGTTGTTTTTAACCCAGCATTTTTTGTTTAAGTGTAACAACCCAGAACAACCTACAAACTACCTAACAACAACCTAGCAAACACTGAGAATACCCTAGAAACTGCGCAGTGCTTGGCTCCGCGCCAATGCCATTTGGTTCAGAGGCATTTCTGGCAGAGCGAGAATCCGCCTTAAATCCGCCGCCGGAGAAGAGTGAATTAGGCCACAGCTGTGGAGCCCAAATATTAGCAGTCAAATTAAAGCAGAAATACAAGCCAGTCACGGAGAGGTCATTCTTCACACAGTCACAACTGTCTCAAAACATCTGCAAACGCTGGCCACAGGTGGTTTGTCTTTCATATCTCAAGAGATTTACACAAGTTCTTAATTAGCTCTCATTTGAGTATTAATGAGTAATGTTGAGATCTCTTAAGTGTCTCGTAAATCAGATCACATTACGTTTTAAAAAACAATAATATAATTTGTTTTATTATTAAGTTTATGATTAATTCAAATGGAAAACATGCTTTCATTCCCTACTGACTGATTTCTGTTGATCATAAACTCACTTAATTTTGTTCAGTTTCTCTGAAAACAAAAATTCACGTCTTCCTTTTCTTTCACTAGTAAATGTATCTTGATTTAAGGATGTATGTACAGGGCATGCAACGTTTAATGCATTGACTGAATTCAAGGCTTTTAAGACCTTTTTAGGGCCTTAATTTGTGGATAGAATAAAAAAAACGTTTTAAGACCTGCAGAAACGTCTCAAGGTTACGTATGTAACCATGGTTCCCCGAGGGAACGAGACGCTGCGTCGAAACACTTTGGGAACGCCCTTGCGTGACCGCGTTCTGAAGCACATATCAAATCCGTCCAATGGAGCAGCGAGAAGTCACGAGCAGGGTGACGTAAGCACCAAAAAGCATAAAGGCACATCCGGCCGGGCACAAACCGCTTCGATGAAGTTCGCCTTCAGGGATTCATGGATTATTGCAAGAGACGCAGTCTCCGTTCCCTCGGGGAACCTGGTTCAATAACGTACCTAGATGAGTTCCTCTTCAGGAACTCGGGCTGCGTCGAAACACTTTGGGAACGAGAATACCCACTGCGCCATACTACCAAGGCCCTGCCTGTGTGTGTATCCTATGAGCATATCACGAAGAGAGAACTTGGGAACCTGGGGTAGAAGCCAGGTCTAGGTTGTAAAGGTGGACCAAAGTGTGTGGAGAGGACCAGCCCGCCACAGTACAAATGTCCTGCAAGGCCACACCCAAACTGAAAGCCTTGGAGGCCGCCATACTCTTGGTCGAGTGCACTCTGACCCCCATAAGTGATGGGAGGCCAGAGGACTCGTAGACTAGTGAGATGGCCTCGACCACCCACCTACCCATATTCTGCTTGGTCGCCGGAAATCCCTTCTTTGGCGACGCAAAACAAAACAAAAGCTGATCTGCCGTTACGCGACGGCAACTCTGTGTGCGTACGCGTCCAGTGCTCGAACTGGACAGAGCAGATTACGCCTTTCTTGGCCTACTTCCTGGTACGGAGGAGGACAGAATGCCTTGAGTACTATGTTTTCTTTTTTTTTTAGGCTGGTGTCTGGTATTATTAGAGGAGCCAGTTCGGTGCCCTGAAGCCGATGACCGGCAGGGAACGACCGACCTCACTGCTGTAGCACCCTCACTTGAGGGAACGAGCTCTCCCGTGCCGTACTGTTGCCATGCGGCAGCTGGGAATTTCACTCGTCGAAGCTCACTGAGCCCTGAAGCACAGAGGTGACAGGGGTATCAATAAGCCTCCATGAGGGCACTGAGGGAATAACCGACCCGACTGCTGTAGCACCCTCAATTGAGGGGGCGAGCTCTCCCGTGCCGTACCGTTGCTGGGCGGCAGCTGGGAATTCGGTCGTCGGAGCTCACTGAGCCCTGAAGCGCCGAGGTGGCAGGGGTATAAATGAACCTCCCTGAGGGCACTGAAGGAACAACCGACCCGACCGCTGTAGCACCCTCACTTGAGGGGGCAAGCTCTCCCATGCCGTACCGTTGCCGAGCGGCAACTGGGATTTTCGCTCGTCGGAGCTAACTGAGCCCTGAAGCACCGAGGGTGGTAGGGGTATCAATAAGCCTCCGTAAGGGCACTGAGGAGGATTGGGCACCGAATACTGAGGTGTTATCCTTTCCTCCCCAGGTGGCGTTCCCTCAGTGACCTGACAATGGTAGGACCATTTCGCCGAGGTCCTCTTAGACAAATAACGGTCCACAGATCCGTTTTCGGTCTATAAGACCCCAACTGAGAGCATCGCCCCGACCCCCGATCTTTCTGTGGTTGCGGGTTGCAACGCTCTGTTTTTGAGATTGGCGATATGAGGAGCTTTATGACTTGTGCTTCTGCTCGCTCAGCAGCCCCACCCCTGGGCAGATCAGCCTGGTATGCTTGTAACACCGGCATGGTGTGCAAACATGCGCCAGCCTGACCTACCGCCGTATAAGCTTTCCCAGGCAGACTCGATGTAAGCCTAACGGGCCTGGTGGGAAGCTTCGGGGCCTTCAGGGACGATGCTGAGGATGGGGAGAGATAGCTCGCAAGCATCTGCTCCACCACTGTCATCGCCCCATATACCTTATCATTCAACCCCAACTTGTTCTTTTGAATAATTCGAGACTGTAAATACGGGATGAGTACGGTTTCTCCCACGATCTTGACACCTCAGCATGGAGATTGAGGAAAACGGAAGGCCACCGTCGTGAAGGCTGTGATCTGGATTCAGACATGCTCTTCTAATTATTTTTTAGGACGAGCTTCCTTGTTCTAGTCTGGCCAACCAATATTTTAGTTTGGCGCGAAACACCCCCCATAATCACGAATCACACCTCATATGCGAGGGACTGTGGTGGCGAGTCTGTTTCGACACTCGTCACATCCACCTCCTCTGAGGAAGATAGATGAAGCGTCTGGCTCTTTCTCTCTCGCGGGTGGGGGGGCGCGCGAGAGAGAGAGCCGCGGGTCTAGCGGGTGAGGACCGAGAAAAGGACAAGACCGTCTCGGATCTCTCCGCTAAATCCACCCGCGATCCCCGCGACAACAGTCTGCGCTGTGCCTCGGCAACAGCGGGATCGCGAGCCTGGCCGCTGTCATCAAACGCAGCCAGGCGAGAGCGGAGCGTGTGCAGCTCGCAGTGATGACAATCAGCTGCTTGAGAGCTGACCGTGCATGCTTCGCTCCTAACAAATGACACACAAATCGTGTGTATTCCCTGCTGCCAGATATCGTGGGCAGGGAGAACCACAGCGTTTGTAATGCCGTTCGCTCGCTATAGACTTTCTCATTGTTTTATATATAAGAGTGCTTGTGCGGACAGACAACAGTAAAAAGACAGACACATACACAGAGCGCTACCGAAGAGCAGAAGCTGGTTTGTGCTCTACTGGATGCGCTTTTCTGCTTTCTGGTGCTTGCGTCACCCCGCTCGTGACGTCTCGCTACTCCATTGGACGGATTTGACACGTGCTTCAAAACGCGGTCACGCAAGGGCGTTCCCAAAGTGTTTCGCGCAGCTCGAGTTCCTGAAGGGTAACCCTGGATCCCAATCCAGAATTCAAAGGTTGGAAATTATTATTTTTTCCTTTTTTTAATTTAAGATCTTGGATGGAGATGTATTTCTATTCAAGCTCAATTGGATCAATTGGATGCCAAGACTTCAGTCAGGCTCTCAGTGAACTGACTCCATTATTAGGCATCTCTGCTAAATGTTTTAAAGAAGGTGAGCATTCTGGGTAAATGAGAGGAACCCAGCAGAAACACCAGTGAGAAACGAGGACCTCTCATTTGGGATTCAAGCCAAACCATGCCAGGATGTTCAAACCATGCTACATTTCCATTTTCTGAGAAAAACACTTTTCTGGGACAGAAAATAAACAAGTCCTGAGTCAGAGAGAGAAAAGGCACGAGACAGAAAAACAGAAACATGATGTGAGAATGAGAACGTGTGGCAAATTCTCTGAGAATTAGACGTCTTTTTAACGTTTGGCGGTTTGATGCAATTCACAGAAGAGTGTTTCTCAAATGAGCCACATCTAAAACATGACGATGGAGTTTTACACCTATTTCAGAGGCTGAATTCCCAGGTTCGGATGCCGGCGCTGAAGTCTTGACCCAGATTCCGGGAAAGATTTCCTTCGGGGACGCGACCCAGAAGTGTCACACGAAAACACCGGCGAACCTCCAGCATCCGCAGCCTGCAGTATGAGCTCAGACTGGTTTAGAGATGCACATAAATATAGATTCAGGGAACTTTCTGCATCTCGGTCTGCTGGAAGGATCCATTATTGACGATCTTCTGCAGCAGTAAACAGAGCCCAAACGCTCGTGAGAGTTTCATTAGACGGCTGCTGCAGTCTGTCCGTGTTTTCTGAATGTAATTTCTTCTGATGAAGTGAAACTGGAGCGTTTTGCATGCTGTGAGCGAATCACACAGCGAACTTCTAAAACGGCCTGGATTCATCTCATTTTTTTACATTCAGCCATGTTTATTTAATTAGCTACCCAACTAAACAACTGTTGTTTATATTAAAGCGAGTACGATATGACTTCATGATTGATGCTTCTTCATGACTATCACTGAGCTTAATTGACTCAGCATGAAGATTCTTCAAAATGTCTCTTTTTTTCCATGTAGAGAAACACAACAGCATATGGGTTTAAAATTACATTGTTTTTCTTTCACATCCCTCTGCAATGGTGTATTCACAGTTTCAGAATGAAATATAAACAGATATTTAAGCACCCCTTCATTAGGTTTGTGTTTCACAGGAATGCTTAATTTTGTGAACTTGTGTCACCTCACTTTATTTTGCATCGGAGCTTCACTCGGGTCAAACCGAAACCCTGTTCATTTCCAAACGCAAGTGGCTGGTTTTCTCGTTTAAACACTGCAAACTAATTAAAAATAGCGTGGCGAGCAGGTGCGAAGCGATGTGTAAATAGACCAGCAGCCCGTGACGTCAGCGCTGGCGTGACTCATAAACTACAGCCGTCCCTCGTCCACAAACCACTGCTTTTGTGCTCTCTATATTTTTACCTTTTTTCACAGGGCAGCGTCCTCCAAGAAAGCCTCCCTTAGTTTCATCTGATTCGTTTACGGATAATTAGGCCCGTGGGAGCGAGAGAAAGAGAAGCTGGAACTGTCGAGAAAAGAGATAAAGAAAGAGCTGGCGTGTCCTCTCAGCCGACTCACACACACACTCACACTCACACTCACACACACACACACTATCTCACTCACTCACTCACTCACACACCACTCACACTCACACACACACACACACTCAACACAAACACACAAAACACACACACACACACACACTCAAACACACTCACTCACACACACACTCTCTCACACACACCTCACACACACACACACACACACACACACACACACACTCACACCCACACACACACACACACACACACTCACACACACACACACACACACACACACACACTCACACACACACACACACTCTCTCACACACACAATCACACACACACACACACTCTCTCTCCCTCACACACACACTCACACACTCACTCACACTCTCACACACACACATACACTCGCTCTCACACACACTTACACTCACACACACAACACACACTCACACTCACACACACACACACACTCACACTCACACACACACACTCTCTCTTACACACTCACACTCACACACACACATCACTCCACTCACACACCACACACACTAACAAATCCCACACAAACACACACACACACACACACACACCCACACTCAAACACCTCACCACACACCCACACACCCACACACACTCACACACCCACACACAAACACACACAAACACAAAAACAAACACACACACACACAAAAAACACACACACAAACACACACACACCCTCACACACACACAAACACCCTGGACCAGCTAACACCACAACTTCTTCCCTTCACACCATCACACTCACAAACTACACACACACCGACCGTCATCCTCCCATATCACACACACCACTCACACACACACTCCTCTTCCAACTGCAACACCTCAACACGCAGTAAAACACACGACACAACACAAAACACACAAACACACCCAACACACACTACTCACACAACACTCCTCCTCATCTCTCTCTCTCTTTAACACTCTTCTCAACACCACGGGGGTCGGGGGGCGAGTATCACCTACACCCTCACACACTCACACGCACACACACAAACACAACACACACAAACACAACACACACACACACACCATCATCCCCCCACTACACAGAACCGCACAACATCGCCACCAAGCACGACACATCACTTTCAACTCACCTCACCACCCCACCCACTCCACAACCACACACACTATCATCTCTCTCCACCGACACCACTCACACACTCACACACACACACACACACTCACACACACACACCTCTCTCTCTCACACACACACACACACGCACACACACACACACCCACACACCACTCACACACACACACACTCACTCACAGTCTCTCTCTCTCACACACACACACCACTCACACACACACACTCTCTCTCTCTCTCTCTCTCTCACAAACACACACTCTCTCACACACACTCTCACACATACACACACACACACACCCCACACACACACACACCCACACAAAAACACACACACACAAACACACACACACTCACACACACACACACACATAACACACACCCACACCCACACACACACACACACATTCTCTCACACACACACACACACTCTTGCACACTCACACACACACACACACACACACTCCACACACACCCACACACACACACACACACACTCAACTCGCTCACTCACTCATTCACACACACTCACTCTCACACACTCTTTGACACTCACACACACGCACACACACACACTCACACACACACACACACACCCACCACTCACACACACACACACACACACTCCTCACACACACACACACACACAAACAAACACACTCACACACTCACACACACACACACTCACACTCCCACACAACACACACACACCCACTCCACACACACACACACACACACTGGGACACTCACAACACACCCACACACACACACTCACACACACACACACACCCACACTCACACTCACAACACACACACACACACACACTCACACTCACACAACCCACACACACAACACACACACACCCACACTCACACATGCACTCACACACACAACACACACTCACACAAACGCTCAACACTCACTCACTCACACACACACACTCACACACACACACACACTACACCACACACACACACACACACACACACCCTCTCTCTCACACACACACACACTCACACACACACACACACTCTCTCTCTCACACACACACACACACCCACAAACACACACACACATTGAGGTTAAATAAACAGATATGCTCAGATGAATCTGAAACAAGTGTACTACAGTATTTATTACAGTTTATAAGTTCACTATAGTTAATACTGCAATATGCTGTGGCATTCATTAACAATGTGTTGTAAATACTATAATATATACAGTATAATACACTTTACTACAGTATGGTTCAAAAACACTGTAGTATTTACTATAAATTACTATAGTATGTTTTTCACGTGGGGCACGGTGTGCTTCTACTTCATCGCGGTGCTCATTTACCGCGGTAAGGCTAACCTCGTTTCACATATATGTAGAGGCAGCAATTTGTGGCCACTTTGTCATTGTCTCATTATTTTGGCTCTTAAGAATAACTTGACAATGATTAATTCTTAACGACCAATAAACAAAGGCTGGCCGTCGCAGAAAAAAAAAATCGAGCATCTCAGTGTATTTTCTTCTCTCTGGAGGCAAAGGCGGCGATGCAGAGCCGGTAATTATACCGCGAGACAAATGACGAGGGCTTCTGAAAGGATGAAGTCGTGAGTCGCGATGACGTAATGCGAGTCGTTACGCAACACGCACGAGATCTCACGACTGATCTGACAAACGCTGTTCATCTGGTGATTATTGCCAGTGTTCAAACGAGCCTTGTGATCCATCGATTAATATCTGCGCTGTGATGGAAAATGCAGCAGGACAGGCGCAGGATCTCCGGCGGTTACAGCCCATCCTGGATTTGATCAATAGTCTCCGCTAAGCCCGTGTCAGCACTGGGGAGCTCTTATTTCCCACGAGAGCGACACACACTTCCAACTGAAACACACACTGGCGCTCGCGCCGTGGCAGCAGAATCCATTTACTAAAAATAACTCGGTGAGATGTGAAAGTACGGAGCCCGCAGGACTCCAGACGAAGCGGAGCGCCTTGTGCAGGTGCAGCGACCCCGACAGACGCCCAGCGCCATAATAAACATCCCCCGTGCATCGTGCGCGGGAAAGGCCTCCTGTGGCGTGCACTTTAGTTTAAACTGGAAACCAACAGGCTGTTAGTTCTCCAGATTCACTGCGGTGTGTGTGATCCGGACACTGGGTGACTGTAAACAATGAGCGCGAACTTCACTTAACGCCTGCCTGTGCGTCAAATGCGTAATCAGTTCTACACTACATAGTCATGCATTATTCAAAATTAATGTGATGCATTAGAATACACAATGGCATGCGTTTTGCCATGCTGCAATTATCATAATGCTTGATATATTTATAAAAATAAAGCATGCATTACAATATGCATTATTTTGAAAGCATCAACAATATATTACACATATGTTATGTATTACACAGTCAAAAAAAAAACAAAAAAAAACCCCCAATTTTTATTCTGGCACCTTCAACATTTCTCTCATTATTACAGTTTATTTACTATAGTTTAGAAAATGGTATTACAATATGAGAAGAACTCAGAGTTACACTGTGTCAGAACAAATTCATCTTGATAATGTCAGATAACTTTGTTCAGTCTGTGGTGTAAAAAGATCACATTAGCAATTAAAGAAAAAGAAAAAAACACTAAAGCAAAACATGGTCAGGTCAAAGTGTCTGAATAATTTTTGGTCCCGCATTTTTATCAATTTTACTGGTAGTCCACTATATTAAGATTTGTGGGTTTATTTTGCTATCCTCACTTACATAAATGAACGTCCTGCACACACTAGCAAAAAACAAATATTCAAATTTTTGCTTTGACTTTATATTCAGGCTTTAAATGAAGTGTTATTAAATGAACTTGAATGTGTATTTTTGAGTTTCTGTGGGGGCAATTTATGTGGTGGTTGCTTGGGTTGAATTTGTGTTCAGGGATGTCTAGAATGGTCTGACTCTTAAATTACATATTGTTTGCTAGAAATATTGACGGACAGAGGAAACTCTTATCAAGTTTCATCCTAAAAAAGGTTCTGCTCTGGACCACAGACTCATCGGATCACAGAATGAAGCACTGCAGTCATGATCTATTTCTGAAGGTCGATCCGCAAGTTCTGATTCCTTCATCAAAAACCCAACAGGATTTCAAATTGGCTTTCAACCCTGTTACCCAAGTCAACATTCAACCCTGTTACCCACGTCAACATTCAACCCTGTTACCCAAGGCAACATTCAACCCTGTTACCCAAGTCAACAATCAACCCTGTTACCCAAGGCGACATTCAACCCTGTTACCCAAGTCGACATTCAACCCTGTTACCCAAGTCGACATTCAACCCTGTTACCCAAGTCAACATTCAACCCTGTTACCCAAGGCACCATTCAACCCTGTTACCCAAGGCACCATTCAACCCTGTTACCCAAGTCAACACTCCACCCTGTTAACCCAAAAGTTATTTTAAGGGGAAAAACATAAACAATTTTTTTTTACAGAAATCCAGCATTTGTGTCCCAAACCATTCGTATAAGAGAAAACCTATGGATCCTCTAAACAATTTTTTTACAGAAATCCAGCATGTGTCCCAAACCCTTTTTTTTTTTTACAGAGAAAAGGCCAGCATGTTGTCCCACAACCTGCTGCGCCCTATGAGTGTTACTTCAATTTAGGCAGAATCTTCAAACCCTGTTACCACACTCAGTTGTCGTTTTTGAACTATATGATGAAGTCATAGAAGAGTCATCGATACGCAACCCACGTTTTGTTGTTTCCTGTGAAAACACTCATAACGTCGTGTTATGCCATCCAAGCTCATGAACACATTTCAACACTGTTTGTGGACAGGAATCTCTCTGTCTCATCCATCTATCTATCTATCTCCGAGCCCCTCCCGATGGCGGGGATAAGAATAAACCAAAGTACACCCAGGATCAACCTTACCCCAACCCTCTCTCAAACAAGCCTGTGTCAGAAAGACAATGCAGAAAAGACCTTATTCCTAACAAAGGGACTGTTTTGCTTATTAAAGTCGTGTGACAGACAGCATGATTCGCCATTGGAGGACGGCTGGGTGTGTCAGTTGACGGATGGGCTACTCAGCTGAACGGAATTATTATCAGGTCTAATATAAACGTGAGTGTGGTTTTCTCCCTTGGCTGGTGCCGAACATGCGATCTGTGCTAACAGGAAGACGGAGAGACAAGTACGTAATGAAATCACTCACACCGATTTATCCCCAAATCTCAGCACACAACAGACAAAATTATATTTTCTGTTGAACTGGCCTCTTGTGAAGTCTACGGTTGTTATCTCGGGCCAGTTAATTGACCAAAATTCCTCACCATTGCTAAAATGCTAAAAAATTGTTCTTAACTCTATCATACGATTCATAGTTAGTAACTGGGACACAAAATTTTGCAAGCAAATTTGGCTAACCCGACCCTCTACAAATATACTTTTTAAGACGAATATCCTTTAAAACAAAGTTGTATAGTCAGTTTTGTGTGTTGGGGTCATTTACTTGAACACAAGGTGGAGTACCATTAGGGTCGATGTCAAAAAACTTGTGCGCAAAATATGTTTTGCCTTGCCTTATCCGCCAATCTACACACAACTTTTGGGGACTGATTTTGTTGGTGGGAACATGTGAATGTGAATTGTCTATTAATAAGACTAATTCTGCAGCATGGAACAAATTGAATACTTTGTATGCAGGGGCTTAAGCAAGGTAAAGAACACATTTTATTAGTCTGGAACTCAAAAATCAAGAAGTGCGTAATGTAATACTCTCTGTTGTTTTGATGTTGTTTTAAGAGACTTAAAATGCGCCCCAATGTTTCATAATTTAGTACAAATTTTAGCTTTTTTTGGTAGAACATAAAATGCCAGGTCGTTCATAAATTTGTACTGTTTTTGAGCCATCATGAGTTATAAATTTAATTAAATGAAATTAATTCTAATGGGGGTTACTCTGGTAATTTTTTTGTTTTTTTTTTCTCAGAGTATATGTTCTTATAATAGCATGTAATAACATGGTAACATTCATTTTTATTCACATTTCACTTATTAATGAAAAGTTGCTAATCAAATATGATATGGTTTTAGTTTAAAAATATGAAGTCGTGACTATTTTATAAAATTATGTTTCTTCAGGCCCAGATGAACCCAGAATATGAAAGTAGCGTACAGATCATGAATGCATTATGAGGGTTAAAGCCCTCACGGCGTCTGATTATGGAAACTCCTTCACAGATCAAAGCAACATTTATCGCTGATGTTTCTGGCATCTGAAAACAACAGCTCTGAGCCTCACTGACCAGCGAGGAAACATTTCAGAGCATTCGAGCTCAATTCGAGCGTTACAGAGAACGCAGACAGTAAGCGGCAGGCGCTCCGAAGCCTTAATTCTGATCCAGACGGATGTCCTGACAAACTACCGCAGACGCTCTGTCCTTCTTCATCCTGCCACCCCGTTTAATTAACACTTTAATAAATGCTGCCGTAGATTCAAGCGCGGCTGACATTTGAGGCGACGCTCGAGACCGAGGGATATTTGTCACTTGCTAACCAGCGTAGGGGGCGACGAGAACAAATAAGGGAAAAAAAAACAAAAACTCAGCTCGAATTTGTTTAAGCACATCACAAGCCCTGCTGCGTTGCTCAATTTATACGTGGCAGAAGAAAAAAACGCGGGGGCAGATGTGTCCATCGGCGACACATTTGTGGCAATTAATTGAAGCGATCTTATCTGCAGCCCGTTGGCTTGCGGACGTTGTGGAGGGTTTGTTCCTGTCTTGGGTTGAGGCGGCCGTTGGGGCGCGTGGCCTCGCGCTGTTAATTGTGACGGAATCTTGCAGGCGGCATGAGGTTATAATATCCCGGACAGTCCACGCACGGAATGAGTTGCTGAATCTCATGGCCACTGGACGCGGCTCTTCTGATACTGACGCATACAGCCAAGTTCCCCTGTGTCACATGAGATATACGGAAAAGCGTCTGAAATACGTGCCGCCAAAATAGACCCACGGCGCCATGAATCCAAATGCTCCTGAACACCAGCCGTCTGATTGAGTCTGGCCTGTTATTACCTCTGACTCCTGCAGCACAAACTGTGTGGCGTCTGGAGTGCTGCTGAGAAATACCCGTGTTACAGGTCACCGGGGTTAGGGATCAGTGCTTTGTCAAGGGGCCCACCATGTCTACTAGTATTTATTGCATATACAAGTATATATGTAGTGTCTACAAGTATATATTAAAGAGTATTTGTATCTGTCTAAACAAATAACCTTCTAATTACAACAAGAAAACTGGACATTTTAAAGTTCTAACGTGAGTTCTAGATTTTTGGGGGGATGAAAACAATGGGTTAGTTCACCTTTAAATAACATTATAATCATGACAAGAAAATTGGACATTTGAACATTTTAGGAACATTTCAAAACAACGTTTGTATAACCTAAATCTACCTGCGTAGTTGTTTAACTGAACAGTGAATTCTCCAGTGAATATAAATCATGCAGTGACGTCTCAAACCCACACTGCACCTCAACACGTTTACGCAATTAGCACGAACGTATCTGAAAACTAGAGCTGCGAAAGCAAGTTACTGGCTTCCCCTCCAGGATGAATTAAAAGGAAGAAACCTTATAGGAAGAGAACAATCTATTCGAGGAACAGCAATAAGAACATCTCGCTCCAGCCAGAGCAGGGACAAGACTCTAATTATAAATCAGCGCCGCAGACAGACGACTTCGTTACAAGAAATCATGTCACGCATCAAAAAGAAAAAAAGAGCAAAACCTTTTCGGCACAGCATGATCGTCCCAGAGTCCTCAGACGGGAGGAGAGAATTGAGCTTTCACCCAGAACGCGTAGTTTGTTAACGTTTGGAGCGGCTTTTCGGAGGAGCTTGAGCCAGGGGAGGGGGTTTGACATAATCGACGTAGACTGGCAGAAACCCGCAGCTGGATTAGTCTTTCACAATGTCATTAAGCTGCGTAATTATTAATATTTTAAACACACTTGCGCTGGGAGGGAACTATCGCAACAAGAGCTAAACCTGAAGCAGTGGTTCTTCAAACTGCATGGTGGTGTCGACGTTCGAAACTCTTAAATAGCTGCCATATCGCTGCTGGATCCTGCTGCTAATGGATAAAGGTAAAGAAAGAAAGAAGAAACTGCCTGTCTTCCGTCCCACACAGAGTTTCCATCGCGTTCCTGTCAGAGGTGTATATTAAAGCTTGTTTTCCACAATCAAACTACAGATCACATCTTCGCGTTATAAAAACTACATGCTTAGCTAAGTACTTTCATGAAAGAACAAAAAGCATAGTCACCCGGCAACAATATAAAGCAGTTGGTATGTACTTGTGTTGGGCGTCCAATTTTTCTTTCCGTTTTCGCTCGTGTTGTGGTTTGGAAACGATCGGTTGACAGAGATGGACACAAACAGGAAGTGCTGGAGCGTGTTCTCGCCATTCACATGCTGTGAATTGTCATTTCCTTAATCTTTGGCCATCCGAGCGTCCTAAGGGAAACTTGCTAAGGGAAAGTTCTGGAAGAAATTGTCGTAGCGACATTCAGTCAAAACCTCCTCCACGAGGCGGAAAAACAACGTCCGTGTTTAATTAATTAATTGAAAGGCAAGCGGGCATTTGCCACTATAATAGATTATATTACACTCAAGGCAACTCGTATGGAGTTTGTAAAATCTATTAATTTCAATTCCCAAATTTCTTTTTAGATGGAGTCTGCTAAACTACCGATAACTTTTATTTTCAACTTTTTGATTAAATTCACATTCAAGGTTTTTATTAAGTAAAAATTGCACACTTTGCCTTTCGAAAGGCGTATGAGATTTGAAAGGGAGGGAAAGAAAGAAAAAAGTTCGACCCCAAAAGGCGGGAATCGAGAACTTCGAGGTCGGAATCGGCGTCACAAAAACACCCACCTAACCATGTCTACAACCATTTGAGGTTATGCGACTGTAGTTCGTAAAGGAGGGTAAAATAGAAATAGACACTCCATTTAACATAAAAACCTTCAATAAAGCTGCAGTTTTCTGGTACGGATACACAAGGAATTTGTATATCACTTTCTGGCATCTCTGAGGACCAAGCCAACTGCGTTTTTACTTAAAACGCTTAGTAAAATACTTATATATCAAAATCTAGACAATGTAAAGGACTATACGGCTCAAAGTATTTGCTCACAAGTCGCTCATTACTGCAATGCAAGATGGCTGGTTCAAATCGGACGCATTTGTGCATTCCTTAATCATCAGCCGAACGTCGGACAATAGCTAGGAGGAAAGCGCTTTGGTGAATTTAACAAGTAGAGTTCTACCTCGTTTTTCAGGTTGCTGCCGTGCACAAACCCCACGCAGGCCGAGTGCTTGCCAATTTAACAGAATGTTGTATCGGCTCCATTTCTCGCCGGTCGTCTAGGTTGCACAGCGCAGTGAGCAGAGACGTTGCCATCCCGACCCCGTGTCACCCCCCTCTCCCTTTTAGACACAGAACTCACAGCACTTCCACACGTACATAAAGACAGCCGCCTATGTTACTTTATGAAGCTTTTAAAGAAATGACGGATTATAGAGTGTTTCTCATACTTCCCGAAAGCAGATCATAGAAGGATCGATTTCATCTTGTAATAAGCAGTCTCTATTGTTCTCCACGCACGAATCCAGATCAACGGAAGTGTTCCCAAAGAGAGAGGTTGCACAGATGATTTGCATTCGAATTGTCAAAAACAAGAATTCACTAGAATTGTTCTCGCTATGAATGTGATCTGACGTGATAAATGAGGCTCAGATGCCGCCACAATTTATTTCAGCAGCTCTTCCCCATTTCCCAAATATGATTGTGAACGTCTAAGAGACCATGTCGGGACAAAAGATGATAGAGTAGGGCAGCAGAGAAAGACATAACAGAAAGCATAGTGACGTAGTTTGGATCTAATCACAGCTTTAATGAATGTAACCGAAATGCTGGAACAGACAGTACAAGAACATAAAACAGACGATCTGAGAATGTACTATTTATTTATTTATTTACATGCATGCATGCTATATATCTTATTTATTTTTGCACCTTTTCATGTTTATTTTACAGGATGTGTACAAAAAATGTTGTCCCTAATAAAATGCTGTTTTTGTGCATTTAATGTTCTTGATTATCAAGTAGGCAACAGTGTCAGAAGAACATATCACTTTTTATCTTTCATTTTTTATATAGTGTGTGTGCGTGTGTGTGTGTAACATGTGACGGAGTGACTGATGTGAGTGACTAGTGAGCATGTGAGTGAGATGTGAGGTGAGTGTGAGTGAGTTTGAGTGTGTGTTGTAGTTGTTCGGTTTGTGACAGAGAGAAGGACCGAGACGATGAAAAGAAGAGATAGAGAGGGACTGGGAGGAGAGACCCCAGGAGACATAAGACGAAGTGTGTGGCGTGTGTGTGTGTGGGTTTTTATGTGTGTAGTGATAGGAATGTGTGAGGGAGAGAAGACGGAGGAGAAGTGCCATCTCTAAAAAGAGGAGAGAAGAGAGAATGTTTCTTCGTCAGCCTTTCCTTGAGATCGGTGTCAATGGGTGCTCAAGTAGTGTGTTCTGTTGGGAATGTGGTGGTAGTCGGAATGTGTGGAAGGAGGGTGAGTGGACTGGTGAGTGAGTGTGCGGGTGAGAGTGTGCAGAGGTCAGTGCCGTGAGTGTGTGTGTGTGTGAGAGAGAAGAGGAGAGATGAGAGAGAGTGTTGTGTGTGTCGTGTGTGTGTGTGTGGTTGTGAAGTGAAGGGAGTGAGGGGAGTGCAAGGAGTGTTGCACGTGTGTGGGTGTGTGTGGTGTGTTGTGTGGTGTAGTGGTTGGGTGCATGAGAGATGAGAGAGAGGAGAGACGAAGAGAGAGTGTGGTGGTGTTCAGAACACTCTTTGTAGCGAGGATTCGACACGATGTGTGAAAGAGATGGAGGAGAAGAGAGAAGAAGAGAGGAAGGAGCGAGAGTGGTGTGTGTGGTCGGAGAGTGACGTGACGGAGGTGAACTCAAGGTGAGTAGTGAGTGAGGTGAACGGGAGTGGAGTGTGTGTGTGTGTGTGTGGTGTGGTTTGTGTGTGTGAGAGAGGGAGGGAAGAGATGGAGAAGGGGAGCCGGGACGAGAGCCATAGGAGAGAGAGGGGAGAGATGGTTGTGGGGGTTGTTGTGTAAGAGGAGGAGAGAGAGAGAGATGAGACGAGAGAGAGAGAGGAGTGTGTGTAGTGTGTGTGTGTGAGTAGGATGTGGAGTGAGTGATTGTGAGTGAGCGTAAGTGGTGAATAACCCAGTGTGAGTGAGAGTAGTGTGTGTTGTGTTGTTTGTGTGTGAGAGAGAGAGGGAAGCACCTGAGGAGAGGAAGGAGACTAACGGAGCAAGGAGTGTACGACAAGCTTGTGTGTAGGTGGTTGTGTGGGGAGTAGTGTGGTGAGAGAGGAGAGAGAAGAGTGAGAGGGGGA
>JADLZN010000153.1:52500-97500 GCA_018155175.1 Sinocyclocheilus anophthalmus
AAATGTTCAATTGAAGCTGTAAAATGGGCCTAGAAACTGGCCAGAACACCGTAATGAACAATCATTTTAATATTTATCTAACAAAAGAAAACAGTAAGCACCTTCATCCTCCAAATGTTTTTACTAAAGCATTTGAATGCCACATAAAGATTGCAATAAACACAAGTGAGTGATGACAGTGTGACGGATTGATGGAAATTAATCAAACTTACCAACTGTTTTTATGACTGAAGTGTAAATAAAAGACACCATGAAACATCTCTGAACACTTTCTTACTCAACGGACTGATGAAACTAAATCTAACAACCATCTTCAGGAAACTTAATGGACAAATAGAAAGCATGGCGAATCTCTGATTATATTCCATCATTAAACACGATTCAGGAGCCAAACACTGAAGCACAACCACAAAACAAGACGATCAGTGTATGAAATATTCAAGGCAGGTCAGGTTTTGTTAACCGGACCACATCAGTCTGATGTAATTGTGCTCTTTGGAGAGATTTTACACACTGAGAGTGAGAGAAGTGGCGTGTGGCGCTAAATGAAGCGTAACGCAATGGCCAATTAAAAGCTGTTCTCTACAGTCACTCTTGAAATATTGATGTGCGTCTGACAGTCGGAGACACAGAGCTTTAGTTTCACATTCACACAGACACTCAGCATCAACACGTCTGCATAAATTCAGGAGTCACAGCACTGAAGTCTCTCAAGAGTCTGGATCAAATCAAATAAACACCAGTTCAGGGGCTGCATGTATGCAAGCGCACACGAGGGAAGCTTTCAGATTTGTAGAACTGTACAAACATCAGAACCTGCACACACAAAAAATAAAATAATTCACCTGGAACACCTTTGCTGAAGATTTACAGCGTGTCTCATCCGAAGGAAGGACGAGTGAGTCGGCGATAAACAAGACTGACATCTGTGCCAACAACTACCCAGAATGCTCTGGAACCGCAGATGTGCGCGTGATTTACAGAAAAGACAGCTGCTGAATAGAATGCAACACTTGCTTCCAGAAGTAAAAACTCCAATAGTTTCCTCTAAAGGAAATTGCTTTTTAACAATAACTAATAAACCTTTAAAGAAAGACCTACTGTGAGTTTCAAGGTTGTTAATCGATTGTATATGCTTTTGTTGAACCCATCTGTTCAATTAATTCAAATAATTGTTTAGTAGCAGGATTTGTGGTGAAACACTACATTTATTGATAGCTACATACAGTAGATTGTTAGCCTGGCGTTAACAATGGTCGCATGTGACTGAAACGTTGGCCCTGCATATTCAGTAAATTGACGTGACTCCTCTTCTTTGGAGGTGCAGACTTTCTTCAAGTGTTTTACTTTTGGGATACTTTTTTTTTTCGGTATGCCACCTCTGGTGGCTGTTGAAAGGCGGTGAGTTCCTGGTTGATTTCCGTGATTTCCCATGATGCTGTAAAGAAAATTCCACCAATCAGTTGCAGTGAGATATTTAGCTCCGCCTACTCCCATGAAGCACTGCAAATTACGTAATCGAGTCAATATATTTCACAATGAACTTAAATATATATTGTTTCTACAGATATAACCAGCAACTTTAAATAATCATTCTTATATTGCTCTGTCATTTTTTATTTGATTAATGTATTTCGAAATTTTGGTTCTTTGCCTCAATTAAAAGCCATTACGTTCACGTCTTGTGTCTTTGTATTTTTCTCTGATTTTCATTTACTTTTTTGTTTCAAATCAAAGTTTGTAATGTGAATCTCCTCATAGCTTCATGATTAATGGATTACTGGGCTTTAAAAAAAAAAAGAATGTGAAACAGTGCTTCTGGAACTTCTGTGTCGCTGAAAAAGTGGGCTGTTCTAATGCACTCGATTTGAAACCGCATGCTATTCTCACTATTCTCACTATAGAGCTTTTTTTTTTGTTTACATTTCCAGGTTTTTCAGCAGCGGAAGTCGTTATAGCTGTGTAAGCTTCAAGAGCAGTGAATGGGAGAGTACAACAAATACAATTGTTTGCATTCCTATTTGTTCAAATAGCAAAAGCAAAACTCCACAATAGAGTTTTCATGACTTTCAATCAAAGGAAATAAAAATAAAAAATTGAGAGGGAGACTGATAACGGCAGTCAAACGAGAGAACAATGTCAAATATACGTCTCTCCCATAGACGCTGCATTAGAAACACCCTCGCGTTAGCGTAAACAGGACATTTTAAAACGCTTAACGTGAAAAACACTTAATGACCGTGTTTTTAAAGACCAAACTCTGTAAACACATTATTAATAAATCATCCTATGTACAAACAAGCAGATGTAGTCCGGATCGACGCAATGGGTATAAAGTGTTAAGCAGGTCCACCCATAGAAAACCGTTAGCCTATAAGGAAACTGCTAATGCATGGGCTCATTTGTTTGTCTGTACACACACAAGCAAAAAGTCTTTTAAAAATAGGCCTACTGTATTAATGCATTAAGCCACATTAAGTGTTTTTCACGTTAAGCGTTTTAGAATGTCCCGCGTTAACTAGTATTTTTGGAGTTTGATGCAAAGGTGATATAGCTCAAAGTATAGTGTTAGAAATGTACATACATAAAACAAAATAAAATAAAAAATTAGGATTTACGATGCTGATGACAGTCTTGTGAAAGGGTCTTTTTTCACCATATCCTTTTATAAGAGGAATAGTATTACGCTGGTATGCATTTCTGAATTCAACAAGTCTTTTCAGTGAACACAGACAGAAACACTGGTGAAAGCGGCCTGATCACGTGCGTCAGAACCCACAAACACAGTCAGCGGCCGCTAATCAGCGATAATTACGACAGACATCAAAGCTGCGATGACCTCAGAAGACTCAGAACTCAAGGCTCGTATTAGCAGCTGATTCCATCAGCGAGAGCAGCACAACCGTATCTCAGTCCTCACAGACGTGTTTAAAGGTGCGATGACTGACACTCTGCGTGCTTGTTAATCGTCATTTTCTGTTAGGCCTTTGTTTCAGAAGCTAATGTGGGTCGGCTGCTTCAAAGACATGCTAATGGACTGCGTGCTGATGTCAAGAGACCAATTACACTCGCGAGCGGCTCCTCAGACTCAGAGAAGCAGAAGAAGCTCGGAGACCCGCTTGACTTCCGCTCTTCTGTGGGACGATCCTCGCTGGAACAGTCGATATTCCCACAGACGGGCGAAAAGGGCAAGAGAGAGAGAGAAAGAGTGTAATTCAGCCTCGCAGAAGCTCGCATTATTCATTCACAGCGCTGAACAGAATGTAGTTTAGAGTTCAACACCTAACGAGACACGCTTTACATTTGCTGAAGAAAATGTGAGTTGTGCTTCTCCTGATCGGTTTATGAGGCTCATGAGATTATGAGGCTAAACAGATATCCTGAGTTAGGAGCTCGGTCACGTCTGTGGGATTTTATTCACAACTGTTTCCAACATTGCTACTAATCAGAAATGTTTCTTGAGCAGCAATGTGCTGGTTAGGTATGTTAAGATGGTCATTTGCTGGTTTAAGCTGGTCCTTAGCTGGTCATGTACTGGTCCTAAACTGGTCCGACCAGTTTAAGACCAGCACATGACCAGCAAAGGACCAGCTTAAGACCAGCACATGACCAGCTTAAGACCAGCACATGACCAGCAAAGTACCAGCTTAAAACCAGCCCATGACCAGCTAAGGACCAGCTTAAGACCAGCACATGACCAGCTAAGGACCAGCACATGACCAGCTTAAACCAGACCACATGACATATTAGACCGAGACACATGACCAGCTTTAAAACCAGCCACATGACCAGCAAAGGACCAGCTAAGACAGCAATGACCAGATAAGCCGCACATGACCAGTTTACGACAGCACAGACCAGCATACGGACCATATTAAGACCAGCACATGACAAGCTAAAACCGAGCACCTGACCAGTTTAAGACCAGCACAGACCAGCCCACATGACCAGCCACCTGAACAGCACATGACAGTTTAAGACCAGCACATGACCAGTTTAAGACCAGCACATGACCAGCTTAAGACCAGCACATGACCAGCTAAGGACCAGCTTAAGACCAGCACATGACCATCTAAGGACCATCATTAACCAGCAAAGGACCAGCATAAACCAAAAAAGGACCATTCTTAAGACATGCACAGACCAGCTTAAACCAGCACATGCACAGCCCAGAACGACCAGCCACAAGGACCAGCTTAAGACCAGCCACATGACCAGCTACATGACCAGTAAGACCACACATGACCAGCACACTGACCAGCACCACATGACCAGCACATGACAGCTTAAGACAGCCATCATGACCAGCCACATGACCGTTAAGACCAGCACATGACCGCGAAGAACAGCACTATAACAGCCTACTAAGGACCAGCTTAAGAAGACCAGCACATGACCAGTTTAAGACCAGCACATGACCAGCAAAGGACCATCTTAAGACCAGCACATGACCAGCACATGACCAGCCACATGACCAGCACATGAACATGTTTAAGACCCCGCACATCGACCAGCTTAAGGACGCACTGACCCAGCTAAGGACCAGCTAAGACCAGCAAAGGAACATCTTTTGACAGCACATGACCAGCTTAAGACCAGACATGAACCCAGCACATGACAGCACAGACAGCTTAAGACCAGCCATGACCGCACATGACCAGCAAATGACCAGTTTAGACCAGCCACAGACCAGCTTAAGACCAGACAGGACAGGCACTAAGGACAGCTTAAAAAAAAACCAGCTCAAACCAGCATCCCAGCTTCAAAACATACCTAACCAGCATATGATGTCTTTTTCAATAGGGTATTCTAATGATTTCTAAAGGATCATGTGACACTGAAGACTGGAGTAATGATGTTGAAAATTCAGCTTTTATCGCCAAAATCAATTACATTTACAATATGTTATTATGTAACATAGCACATAGAAAATATTCTAAAATGGGAAAAAATGTTTCACAAATATGACAGTGCATTTATGATCAAATAAATGCAGTCTGAGCAGGAACAACTTCTTTCAAATATTTAAAGTCTTACAAACCCCAAATTGTTTATAACAATTGTGTATACAGTTCCTTATCAGTTCAATTTTATTTCAAACAGACAAGATATCAAAAGGGTTCATATCTGAAGCTGAAAGTGGCATCTTTCGACTCAAGGCTTGCGCCGCACACTTCCAGTTCTGTTGCTGTAGCATATTAATAAAAAATGTTTAAATGCACAAATAAAATGCTTAGGTTAAAACTGCGTCTGTATCTGAAACATGATTGACACTGGTAACCTTTTGCAATGCTGGTAGCAGAAAAATAAAGTCTTTCCAAGTCAAGTCACGAGTCGTTGTCGTCAAAGTCGATTTACAACCCTGAAGATCAGTCAGTATCAGCGGATCTGATGAAATCTGGGAGGTTTTGTGCTGTTTGTGTCTCTCTATAAAACATTCACCCTGTTTGATCAAATGACAAAAATCAGTCTAATAATATAAAAAATATATGATAGTTCATGTAAACAAACTGTCAATCCCGTCAACAGCCGTCAAAGGTAAAATTAATAGTCTGTGATCATGACCGCAGCTGATTTATGAAACTTATGAGACTTCTATAGAAATACTACAGAGTTCAGAAGTTTTGCAGGAACGACTCTGACTGGGCAAACACCATAACGATGCATTCTGGCAGATTAAACCACGCACTATGAATGCATATATGAGGTGTTTCTTCCAGATGCCGGGTGACCCAATCCATATTCATGCTCTCTGGGCCAGACGCATCAATCAAAGTCTCTTAACAAGACAGACACCAGACTTTACCAGCGTCTGCATGATCTGTTCTGTCAAGCGTGGTCCCGGTCGGATCGGGCCCCTCGAGCGGCCCCTGACCCCTGCTAAGCACTGCCTCGTCTGCACAATCCGCCTCTCCGTGGCCGAGTGAAGATGTATCTCAGCGTACCGCGGGACTCACTTGATCTGACTAGAGGGGCGACATGATGAATGAGACACTTCTGTGAATCTACTGCTACAGCAATCCGGCACCCGTCTCTCTCTCTCGCCGCAATCTCGCCGGGACGGGGACGAGGTATTGATGTACGAGAGTGAGATGGGAAGATTAAGAGGTCTCAGCGCCGGCCGAGAACATCAGATCCTACACTCGCCATAGCTCAAACAGAGCGAGGCCTCGTGAAATGAGGAGACGTCTCGGAGCCACCGGAGGAGCTTTCTCTGAGGTTTTGTTTTGAATGTGCTCTTTAATCAAATGGCATTACAACTCCAGATGTCTTCACAATGGCACACGAACACTACTGCTGCGGCTCACGCCGAACTGTCACGTCCCGCGGTACCTTCTAGCAGCTTCAGCGCCGGGATCTCGAGTCTCTCCCACACGCTTTCTCACTTTGCATGGGCAAACACAATGTGGCAGAAGCACGAGCTGGGGCCTGTTTCATGATGTAATGCACTTCAGGTGGAGGAAACCATCAGAGAAGGGTGGATGGCACCATCTGTCGTTGGCAAGAAGCTCAAGCAGGGGCTGGTGTTACTTTAGAGAAATTAACCCATGCATTCTTCTGTTTTCTTATCTAGTGTTTGACATTATTAATTAAATGAATCAGATTCATTGCATTTAACAATTTTCAAAAAAAAAAAGCAGAAGCTTGAATTGCTTGGATGTGATGAAAATAGGCTCACTGAAGAAAAAACTAAACAAAACATGCATTTACCTACACATTTTCAAAACTCCAAAAACAGTTCTCATACATACAACTCACTGCAGATTCCAGCTGAAATAAACACTAGAGGCAGTGAAACAAAAACGTTTACACCTTGTTACACAAATTATGATTACAGGGTCAGATTATCGATTGATAGAAGACTTACTTTCATGTGGCTCCTTGCATAGTACTATGTTATGAGCTGAACTCTTTTGCCACAAGTGCATGCTTTGTAAAATAACACATGTTGATGTTTGCATCACATATCCAGCTCCATATGTCTGTCTTTTCTGACATGGTAAACTAGCTCGGTAGCACACATTGCGCTTGTGATGTGAAGTTACTGCCATCGACTAAAGAAAAATCACTATCAGACAACTACTCGTATTTTATAGAGCAAAACAAATATTGTAGAGATGTACTTTAATATACTTTCAAACAGTAGTTTACTGTAAAATGCATTGGATTAATACTGTTGGCATCATCACAGACACGTAAAAGGCGTGAAACCTACAGAATGTTTTTTTTGTTTAGGTGGTTCGAGGTAGCTGTAACTAGTCTAAATGTACAGATGTGCCGGTTTATCTGGAGATATTCAGTGTTCGGGCTCTTTAAGAGGACGCCGGACAAACGACTGGCCTGGTGGTTATTTATGTGCGTGAGTAATGACTGAAACGCTTGGTGAAGGCCAATACATGCTTTATTACCGTCAGGCCGTAGTTTATTTTCCTTCAATTTTAACATGATGCCACTTGACGCTCTTAATGATTGGGCCTCTGATTTACGCACAGATGCCCGATAGAACTGCCCATAAAACACCAGCGTCTCAAACTAGTCACACTTTGTTTACAAAGTCATCACAAAATGCTTCTCGAAGTCTGTGAAGTCTCATGACCATCAATGGTTTCATAACTCTTTAGTAGAGAAACACAATAATTGTGGATTTGGGTTTCAATGCGAGCCAAAAATCTCGGATCTCTTGCAGATATAATCGGACACACAATCCTCGCGGCTGATTTCCAGAGTCTTTCATCATCATCTCTAAACGCGCTAATAGATCTGAAACTCCACAGCGCCTTTAAAGGGAAAGTTCATCCAAAAACAATCATTCTGGCATCATGTCAGTACAAACCTGTATGACTGACTTCTATGGAATATAAGTTTACTGCTTTCCTTATTTTTATCGTAGACTTTTATCTTCTCTTCCTACACAGTTAAATATGATTCACAGAACAGAGAGGATAAGCCAGTAATTCTCATAAGACACGACACCTAGTCTGACTGTATTAAAATAATGAAATGCGTAACTCGACATGATCGACCTGCACGACTTGCTCTGATCCGCACAATATTCATCTTCGGTTGTGTTCTGAATATCAACGACTTGAGACCTTTATGTTCTTCGCTCCTTTGACTTTGAGGCAACGTCCACTGGACCTTCATATGACAGACAGCAGTACATCTACAGTTAATATTCACTACAGCTGCTGCCAATAATCCTCAAATTAAGAGCAGATTGGCACTGTGTGTGTGTGTGTGTGTGTGTGTGGTGGTGTGTGTGTGTGTGTGTGTGTGTGTTGTGTGGTGAGTGTTTGTGGTGTGAGTGAGTGGAGAGTGTGTGTGTGGTGTGGTGTGTGTGAGTGAGTGAGTGAGTGCGTGCGTGCGTGCGTGTGAGTGTGTGTGTGTGAGTGTGTGAGTGATGCGTGTGTGTGTGAGAGAGAGAATAGGAGAGTGAGTGCGGTGAGTGTGGAGTGCGTGAGTGTGTGGTGTGTGGTGTGGTGAGAGAGAGTGAGTGAGTGAGTGAGTGAGTGTGTGTATGTGTGTGTGAGAGAGTGAGTGAGTGAGTGAGTGTGTGAGTGAGTATGTGTGTGTGTGTGTGTGTATGAGAGAGAGTGAGTGAGTAAGTGAGTGAGTGTGTGTATGTGTGTGTTGAGAGAGGAGCGCGTGATGTGAGTGAGTGAGGTGTGGTATGTGTGTGTGAGGAGTGTGTGTGTGAGTGAGTGAGGGAGGTGTGTGTGTGTGGTGGGTGGGTGTGTGTGTGTGATGTGAGAGAGAGAGTGAGTGGTGCGTGTGTGTGTGTGGTGGGTGTGGTTGTGTGGGTGGGTGTGTGTGTGTGAGAGTGAGTGAGTGAGTGAGTGATGTGAGTGAGTGAGTGAGTGAGGAGTGTGTGGTGTGTGTGTGTGGTGGGTGTGTGTGTTTCGGTTCCCTACATCATGAGGCAAATGTCCCCATAGTTCCACCCAAAAATGAAAATTTGTTTCTTGCTCAGGAGCTGGGGAAAAAATGTGTCATTCCATCACGGTGGTCATCCAATGGATCCTCTGCAGGGATGGGTTCGCCAAAAAGACAGAAAATGACATGGAAAACGATAGTGAAGTTTGCTTCAGCCCTCCGGATCAAATCTTATTAGCATAATCATGAGTGAATATTTGGTCGGTTGGTGGCTTTCTGTGCCTGCGTTGTTAGACCTGATTATCATCGGCTAGCCCTTGTTTGTGACGCTAATTTGCCGACTGCCGGAGATTGCGCTGCGTCATTATGGAAACAATGTGGGTCTTGGTTCTTAATTGCTGATTGTAGAGACGCACAGAAATTTCACCCGGTTCCACTTTAGGGTTGCGTCACGTTAATGTTGCCTTGTTAAATAAATCTGGTCCATTAGTGTATAGGTGTTCAGACGCAGGAAAACAGCCAAATTCTTGTGTATATTATTATTCTGTACTTATTATTTAAAGTGTAAAAAAACAGCTAAACCACATGGAATCTGATCTTTTCCATTCTGATTTGGGACACTTTCATTGGAAACCACATGGAATCTGATCTTTTCCATTCTGATTTGGGACACTTTCATTGGTGTCCTAAATCTGATTCAGTCTGAATTATTACAGTGACAGATCTTAAGCAGTTGCACCGTTAATATTTAAAGAGTAAACGTTTAAGTGGTAGGCTACTGCACAAGCAGATATATTTGCATACTGCAAAATCAACAATATAGCAAAATCTTTAACAACAGACACTTTATACTATCGTCATTATACATATTGTCATACTGTCCAGTCCGAATCTGGTCAATAAATCAAAATGGTATTTGTTATGAAAGACAAAAATGCATCTTTTTCTGAAAACACACGAGTTCACACCGCACTTTCTTTTGGGCTGATAAATGGTTTGTTCGAACACTGTTGTGTTCTGAGCATTTGACGTTTGTTGTTTCTCATCCGCAAAAGAAATGGCAGCACTTTACATGCAGCAGGAGTTCAACCAAGCCATGATGAAAGGTGTTTTGTGTTTCATTCAGACAAGGCTCTCGACGCAGCAGAGCGAGGCTCTTCGGTGTTCCTGCGTCAGTGACACCGAACGAGCCCGGAGAACACGCCACACAAACCGCAAAACACATAAACGGCCAATTAGAGTGACTTCAAAGAAACACGCTATGAAAAATTAATATTGGGTGATTGCGTAACGCACAGCGCTGGGTTACATAAGAGACCCGGATCAGACACAGACACTGGGTTAGTGTTTAGAGCTGAAAGCTCCGGAGTAAACAAACCACAAGAACAGAAAGAGTCTGAGGATTGATTCAGCATGTCAAATGTTGAGGTTATTCAGGGACGTCCAGAGGAGCCTCGACCCGTCTATGACAAACGACTTATTTCCTAACTCATAAACCAGTTGACACTGTACAACATTTTTCAGCCAATCAGCCGCAACACACTGTATCTGGTTGTCATGACAATGCATTTTCAACGACGAATTGAAAGAAGTTTATGCAACACATGACAGTGAAGTGTTTCTCTACATTAATACATTTTATATCGCTTTTGTAGGTAAATCTTACATTCAGCTGCAAAAACTAATTATATATGTGGAATTGCATTTGAATTTTTAAGTTACAGTGTGAATCTTTGTACTTCACAAAGAAAGTGAAGAAAAAAATCTATACATTTTAGACACAATAGTAACTTTGATTTTTATGTTTTCTGCCAAAGAAAACAGATCCAAATGAAGCTAAAGCTCAATCAATCAGTCGTGGTGTTTTAATTGCTGAATGAATCAGTGTTCGTGAATAATTCAGGCAAACGCCGCCTACATTGACTATTAAATGTATTTCTTCGTTTGTTTTCATTAATGTGTATTTGAGTTGGAGTCGCACAGTCAGTTCCAGGACACTTTTATTAAAACTTTTATCATATTCTCGGATGAGACACGAGCCTTGTTTCTTTTATTCTGTTTGTGTCCTAACGGATGAGCCCGAGAGAATGAACTCTCTGTTCGTCAAGTGCGTCGAGACTTCAAGAGGACAAAGAAGGACACACAGAGGAAGAATAGAGAATAAACCACGTCTAGGCATCTGTAAAATTAATGTGTTTGAGTGTGCTGATGAAATGTACTGGCAGTGCAGTTCTTCCAGTGTCCTGCAGGGGGCAGAAAGAGTAGAGACACTGACCTAAAATCCCTTACTACGAGTTCAGAGATCATGCTGATGTGTGGTCAAGTGCTTGAATATAATGGACTTATGGGGCAGTTTCTCAAATTAAAGGCATTAAAGGATTACTCCACCCCAAAATGAAAAGTCTGTCATTAATTCCTCACCCTCATGTCGTTCTAGACCCGTAAGACCTTCGTTCATCTTCAGAACACAAATTTAGATATTTTTTATGAATTCCGAGAGCTCTCTGACCCTTCATAGACAGCAATGTAATTACCACGATCAAGGTTCAGAAACGTAGCAAGGACATCGATAAAATAATCCATGTGACATCAGGGGTTCAACCGTAATTTTACGAAGCTACGAGAATACTTTTTGTACGCAAAGAAAACAATTTCGTCTAAGTCCTTTGGATCAGCACACTGACTACTTGAACTGATTGTTCATTTACCATAGAAACTGCCCAGACGTTCACCTGTGAGCTAGTTCGGAGACGATTTACAATATTGACTTTACCTGTGAGTCGTCGTAATGTTTTGACTCATCATTGTAAATAGTGCTGTCGACATTGAAATCATTGAAAGAGAGAAAACACTTTCCACGTCGTTTGTTAATGATTTCAAAGACCAAACGATGGCATTATTTTGGCATAAATTCATCTCTAGAGGCTCATTAAATCAGATATATCTCAACAAGGACAGGTTTTGGCATGAGCCTATTCGCAAAAACAAAACTACACGAGGTAAAAGAGAATAAGACGATATAAAATACAGCTTCACTTACAGCCAGGAAGAACTTAGAGGGTTTCGTTCGGTTAATCATTGACTAAATCAATATGATAAGTTTGTTTACCTTTGTATAAACTCTGGTTAAATCTGGGTCCAAGAAAACCAGTTGACAAGCACTGGTCTAATGAACATCACACAGAAACATGGCAAGAGCTTTCTTAGCATTTCAAGCTACAGTCTGATTGGTGCATTCTATGCAATGTCTGAGATTTAGGTTTTACTAAGTAGTTTTCCAATGAGTGTTTCTAGCTTAGAGACAGTTGTTGGTTTTAATTATTGAAAGCCAGTTCTGTCTTGGTCACTGAATGCTTAAATAAATGCATTTCTTCAAAGTTGTTTTGAAGGAGATCCAAGAGCGTAACACAATTATGGAGAGTTTGGTTAACACTGACCAATGATCCATTACAGCGACCAACACGCTCAGTGCTTAAAATAGACCAGAAACCACTATGGGGTGGTTTACAGAAGATTCAGGCCTTGTCCACACTAATACGTTTTCAATTGAAAATGCATATTTTTTTCAGAGTTTTTGTCAAGGAAAACAGAGCTTTTTTAAACAGCTGGAAACTGTTTCAGGCTTCTGATTGGCCAACATGGCTTTACAGTTGAGATAATATCGCCACCTGTTGGCTTGGCATGCTCTTGACAGTGCTTCATAGCATGCTTTTGCGTTTTCATGTGGACGGAGATTTTTTTAAAAACGGAAGAAGAAAAAACTCAGTTTATAAAAATACCCATGTATGTGTGGACATGGCCTAAAACGAAAACTTTGTTTCCAAAGGTATCCTGATTGATGTAGACGTAGCCTCAGGTCTTCATGTGAAGAGAACAGATGCATCTGTGTTGTGCTTCAGAGGGATTTTTAATTAACTTTGGCTTGTTCATTTCTTATTAAACAAACTCTTGTTTTCCTTTGTAAGCTTCTTAACGTGTGAAGTGGCTCTTGCCGTCAGACTCGTTTCTGCCGTGGATGCCAGCGATACTGTGTCTGTAACACTGAAGGTTTGTGGGCTCAGTCATGAGATATATGAGCATTTGTTAGTCATGCGACAGTCAGACCCCCAAAGCCTCTTATCTTCTGTCTGGAGAAGAAAGGAGAATCGGGTTTGTCTTTAGACTCTGGATTAGAGAAAGACAGAAAAGAAAGAAAGAAATTACAAAGAGCGACAGCAAACGAGATAAATTTCTGACACATTCTGAGCACACAGGGCGAGATTTAAGACACGTGGAACAGATTTCACAGCTGTACGTCAGTAAGGCTGTACGTGTATGTGTGTGTGCATTGTGTGTGTGTGAGAGAGTGTGTGTGTGTGTGTGTGTGTGTGTGTGTGTGTGTGTGTTCTGTGTGTATGTGTTGTGTGTGTGTGTGTGTGTGAGAGAGAGTGTGTGTGTGTGTGTGTGTGCATTGTGTGTGTGTGAGAGAGAGTGTGTGTGTGTGTGTGTGTGTGTGTGTGTGAGAGCGTGTGTGTGAGAGAGTGTGTGTGTGTGTGTGTGGTGTGTTGTGTGTGTGTGTGTGTGATGTGTGTGAGAGTGAGTGAGTGTGTGAGAGAGTGTGGGTGTGCATTGGTGTGTTTGAATGAGTGTGGTGTGTGAGAACGAGAGAGAGAGAGGTGTGGTTGTGAGAGAGAGAGAGAGAGAGAGAGCGAGAGAGAGGTGTGTGTGTGTGTGTGTGTGAGAGAGAGAGAGAGAGAGAGAGAGAGAGAGAGAGAGTGTGTGTGTGTGTGTGTGTGTGTGTGTGTGTGTGGTCTCAGGTGGGACGTGTCGTCTGACGCACTCATCTGCAGTCCGTCTCGCGTCTCCGTTCGAGATGTTCAAAGTAGAGCGAGCGATTCTCACAGGATCAGACGAGTCTCTAGACGCGAGAAACTCAACCTGCATCCCAATCACAGACGGAGACAAACAGAGAGACGCTCCGTTTCTCACCGCAGAACTGATGACATCATCGCAGTTTACATGCAAACATGAACAAACACGCAAATGTAACGGGTTCACATGCAAACAGAGTTAATGTGATCGTTGTAAGGCGTAGTCTGCTGTTGTTAACTCTGGGTTTGTATCCTGTGTCTTCCTCTTATTAGTCTCATTGTTCTCACCTGTGTCTCATTAGCTGCTGTCATATATTCATGTCATATAGTATTTGTTCTTCGTCTGGTGTTGTTCTTCTCAGCTCTGTCTTATTATGTACGTTTAGAAGTCTTTGATCATCTTTCATTGATTGTTTACTTGTCTTCAGTAATAGTTTGAGATGGTTTTAGTTACAGTAGTTAGGCTAGAACTGCAGTAGTTTTTACTTTGAGAATTTTACTGGTACACTGAAATACAAAATAACTGTGGCATAGTAAATTATTAAATTAACCTTCATGCATTCTGCTTGCAATATTAAAATTAAGGAGAACAATTTTCCAAAGTGAAATGTAGACATTTTATTCATGTAATTATTTAACTGTGTGGGAAGAATAGCTCTTATTAATATTTACTTGATAATAGCAAGTAAGTTGTACTTATATTAGAGCAGTACATGTGTTAGTGCAAATGGTTACGAGGTTTTCATAAAGTGTATAAGTTTGGTGTCGTAACAACCTTATTTCTAGCTTTATTTTCAAATAACTATATTGTGATATGCATCTTTATTGTGAAATAAAATGACTTATAGGGACGGTTTTGGCCATGAGACAGGGATCAACTGCAAAAACTCACCCATGCACACAAATCAATCGCTGTCATGTTTTATCTGTGTGTGAATATGCAGTTTTGACACAAACACTTCTATATGCATGCAGCCAATGCTCAGCGTTTCATTCCACACAATGCATGAACACGTGTACTAGAAAGTGTAATCTTCTTCCATTGCTTGTGCTGTTTCTCTCCAAGAGTTACATTCAGAATCTGCCCAGAAATACTAACTCGTCCGGATACTGCTGTGCTGATGATGAAATGTGTGTCACACGCTCTGTACTGAAGTAAAACAAATAAATTATGTTTCTGAAAAGTGTTTTTTGCCGTGTGCTTAAGCATTGAATATAACATCAGCCACCGAGAGACTGAAGCAGCTGAATCTCTTTATAACGTGATGGAATCTGCTCTGTTTGCGCTCGTTTTCCTCCTCTCTTCCGCTCAAATGAGGTCCTGGAGGGAATCTAATGAGTGTTCGAGTGTAATCCGGTGAGCAGCAGTAAATCTGAGCTGTTTACCGCGCGCTCAGGGTAAATTACTGCTATGTAAATCTGCTCAAGTGCTGCGCGACTGGAGAAGCTGCTGCAGAAACGTTAAGCGGACAGAAAGCCAATACTCTGCCATCTATCACTGATGTGCTTAGCCAGCGACGAGCAATTTATCCGAGAAACCTGCAGACGGAGAGACTCTTCACCTGGAAGCAGATCCTCTATGATGTGTGTGTGGGGGGACACATAAACAAATACATAATAAGATATCTGATAATGTCCTCGGATGGACAGCATATGACCAAATTCTTGTTTCTCTTGGAAGTTCAGTGTCATTTTGTCCTTACATAGCGATGTTATGATAGATCATTGTGTAAAATAATTTTGTATCAATACACATGAATACCGCGAAAAGGAAGAGTTTAGAGTAATCACTGTTTTCATTCGCAGCTCTAGTTTCAAATTTAAAATAAAATATTCTTACAGTCAAAAAAATATAAATAATAATAGTATTTTGTGTGTTAATATTAACAATTTATTAAATTATACATGTATGCATAAAAAGTGCATTTTTGGATTTATTAAAACAGTTACATCAAAAAATATCATATAAAAATACAAAATAATAAAATAATAAATACATAAATACTACATACATAAAAATAAATGCAGTAGCAATTTTTCCTATGTGGTGTCTTTTTAATTTGAACTAAGTTCACTATTCTTTAATACCACAGATATTTTTGGTCATTTAAATTTTGACTAGACCGTGATAAAATGGTAAACTTACCCAGGGGTTCATTTCCAACACTTCCAATCGTTACCCCCAAAGATTGAGTTCAATTGAACTAACGACCATAGTTAGCTAACGAAGCACCCCAGATAAGTACTCACACCCATTTAATTCGCAAACTGCATATAAGGGGCCATTCATAGCGCAAACAACAGCAACTCTTAACTAGTTCTTCCACATCTATTTGTAAACACATGTACAGCAGAAGAAATACAAGCAGAGCAGCATCTTGTTTCTAGCCTTGTGTAAATGATCATCTGTACACCACACTGACACTGACTCGAGCTCACACACACACACACCACCCACACACACACACTCTCTCTCTCACACACACCCCACACACACACACACACTCACTCACGAACACACTCACTCACTCACGAACACACACACTCACACTCACACACGACACACACACCCACACACACGCACACACACACACACACACGCCCACACACACACACACACACACACCGACACACACACACACACACTCACACACTCACGCGCACACACACACTGACACACACACGCGCACACACACACACCACACACGCACACACACACAGAACAACACACACACAGACCCCCACACACACACACACACACAGACACACACGACACACACACACAAACTCTCTTCACACACACACACCCCCTCACCCCCACACACACACACACAACACACACAGACACACACACACACCTGTCTGGATTCTGCTGAACATGACACGCTCAGGACTGATCTATTCCTCTGATATCAGAGCGAACATCATCCTGTTAGATTAGACTGACATCTGCTGGAGGACCCTGCAGCTTCACACACTGCACTTACTGAAGTTATTCACTGAAAAGCTCTCTTTTACACTCCTGCATGTGTAAATATGCTGCTTTACGATCATGGTGGATTTGTTAATGTGACAAAGTTGTAGAAATTTGAAATGTAACATAAAATGCTTACAGTACCAGTCAAAAGTTTTTAAACAGTAAGATTTTTAATGTTTTTTAAAGAATTCGCTTCTGCTCACCAAACCTGCATTTATTTGATGCTTTTGACAACAAAAGCAGTAATATTGTGAAATATTATTAGAGTTTAAAATAACTGTTTTATCTGTGAATATATAGTGAAATGTCATTTATTTCTGTGATGCGCATCTGTATTTTCAGCATCATTACTCCATTCTTCAGTGTCACGTGATCTTTCAGAAATCAGTATAATATGCTGCTCTGCTGCTCGAGAAACATTTCTGATTATTATTACTATTACTATTATTATTATGTTGAACCCGAGTATCATTTTTTCAGTTCTTTGAATGAATGAAAATTTTCGGAGAACAGCATTTTATCTGAATAGAAATATTTTGGACATTATAAAATTATTTATCATCACTTTTGGTTCAATTAAAGCATCCTTTGCTAACATAAAAGTGTAATTTCTATAACTTATAAATAATTAAATAAATAATAAAACTTACACTGACTCCCAAGCTTTTGATGGTAGAGTGCAATGTACAAGATCTGTAATTGTTTGGTTAAAAAAAAACTTGAAAAATTACTGACTGCCGAGAAACATATTGCCTGTTTAATGGCATTGTTCGTGGTGTTGAGTCCCATCTACTGGTCAAGAGTGAGCCGGCTATTCGCTCGGGCATGACATCAGCGACCGGCTGCAGATAACAACGCATTTCTATGATCTGAGGATGTGTTTAATTAATCCAGCCAGTCATAAGCGTCTCTCTCACCCTGCTTCATTCACACAGCGGCGAGCAGGACGAGTCTCAGCAGACCCTGGGTGTTTACTATCCTAATGATCAACCATTATATTAACAGATGAGCTTTAGTTCACTCAGAACATCAGGAGAGGGATAAACTGAGGAAGATGCTGGAGTGAGACGTTACACACGTTCACATGCAGTGAACCAACACTCAAATACCAGTATTCACTCAGTAATTCATGTAGCACCACTCTAGACTGCTCTTCAGTGTGACAGGAATATTCTGAGTTAAAGTTGCACTATGTAACTTATTTATTTAAAAATAATAAATATAAAATGTGGAGGGTAACTGCATTTATACGTGTGTTATATGCCGCAGAAAGGTAGTTACACTTTTATAACAGATTTACAGATAACTGAAAGAAAGTTACTTTTAAAAGTAATACATTACAATATTGTGATACCAAATGTGCTACTCAGTTGCATGACTTTTTCTCATCTGGCCTAGGCTTGCGTGTTTGTTTTTAATATATAAAAAAAGTTCTGCCAATTTTTGATAAATGCAAAAGCCTTTCCGAATAAATATATAATAAAGAGCAAGTTAAGTTGCTATGGTTACTTACATACCCTGAATGTAACCTCTGATTTTGGAACCGAAAGCTGAGGTTATCCGCTCTCTTATCCTCAAGCATACCCGGGTATGTCACATAACCTGCTTTCTGGAACCCCCCCAGTGCTTGCAGGAACGGGACGGGTTGGCATAGACTCAAAGTCATCCTCGTCGCCAATATGTTTAAAAGCAAATGCACTCTGTGTGTCGAACTCAGCGTAACCTTTTTTATTCACCACTCATGTAGCCTACTACTTATTTTTGTTATCTCTTTCTCAACCTTAACTCACATGCGAGAGGTTTTTACTTGAAGGCACTGTGCCAGAGATTGTTCAGTTGAATACTACACTAATACTATTAGTACTACTAGGCCTACTAAAACTTTAATTTGTAAGGCATAATCACGCAACATTTCTTCCATGCTTTATTGTTAATAGTGAATCTCCTTTGTTTGCAAAAAAATAAAGTTTGTTTAATTTTCAATAATTAAAATATAAATAAAATTTATGTATTATGCCTTCATTTGGTAACCAGAAAAAGAAAACAAATACACAACACAGAATTGTTGAGGGGAAAAAAGTCATATTTTCAATCATATTCTATTCATATTCATATTTCAATCATATTTTCAGAATAAATTTAAATAAATTAAGTAGTTTTTTGTATGCAATCTAATTAGACATGCTAAATCAGAATTTGGTAAAAATAAAACATTTCATAGGGCCCTAAGCATGTGAGAATTTTTTTTTATTATTATTCCAATAAATTGATGTGAAATGGTATAAGTTTTATGATTTTATTTGTAATTTGGAAAAAACATAAAACATATTTCATAGGCCGCATTTAGGTGAGCACACTCCTAACGGACAGAGAGCGGGCGTCGGAAAATATGTTGCAGGAAACACTGACAAACCATTGAGTTTCTGTAGAGTTCATAGAGCTTAGAGTTGAACTGAGAACCAGATTAACCAGCAGTCACATCTACTCACATGAATGAGTGTGTGTGTGTGTGTGTGTGTTTGTGTGTGTGTTGTGGTAAGAATCGAGCTAGTGTTTTGTGTTTTGTGTGTGTGTGTGTGTGTGTGTGTGTGTGTGTGTGAAAGAGAGAGTGTGTGTGTGTGTGTGTGTGTGTGTGAGAGAGGGAGAGAGAGAGTGTGTGTGTTGTGTGTGTGTGTGTGTGTGTGAGAGGGAGACAGCAAGTGAATGTGTGTGTGAGAGAGAGAGAGAGAGAGAGAGAGAAATGAGAGTGTGTGTGGGGGTTTGTGTGTGTGTGTGTTTGGTGGTGTGTGTGTGTGTGTGGATGAGAGAGAGAGGCTGTTTTTGTGTGTGTGTGTGTGTGTGTGAGAGGGAAGAGAGTGTGTGTGTGTGTGTTGTGTGTGTGAGTGAGAGAGTGTGTTTGTGTGTGTGTGAGAGAGAGAGAGTGGAGAGAGATGAGAAATAGAGTGTGTTTGTTGTGTGTGTGTGCGAGGAGAGAGAGAGTGTGTTGGGAGACAGAGAAGAGGGGAGAGAGAGAATGTGTGTGTGTGTGTGTGTGTGTGTGTGTGTGTGCGTGCGTGTGTGTGTGCGTGCGTGTGTGTGTGAGCCTTCCTCCCAGACTAAATGTGAACATTCAGGGCTCAAATGCCAAGAATGAATCATGAGCAAGATTTCATAACATAAACTACCTTCCTACCATTCAAATCAATCAACCCTGCAGTGCACTTCTGCAAACAAAGGTTCTTTATTGGCATCAGTGGTTCAGATTCAGTTTAGAGTTTTTAAATGTTCTTCAAAATGGTCCCTTTAGGAACTGTGCACTGTAAGGTTATTTTGGGAACCAAAAATGGTTCTTCTATGGCAAACTTTTGCAACCTTTATTTTTAAGAGTGTATAAACGTCTGACGGCACAGTATCCACTCATGTAAGAGTTTTTAGAAGAGAAGAAGTCTCAACATAACTAATGTGTCTACATATCATGTAAAGCTCTGACTGAGAGTTTGGAGGCATCAGATTAGCTTAGTTCTGTGTCAGTTAGAAATCGAGCAGGAATACAGGGTATTTACTGGCTCAGTGGATATCTGCGTCAAAGGGCTTTCAGAGTAAACATGGCATTTCAAATCTTCCGTTTACTAACAAAATGAATGCCAAAAAACTGCATACCATAAATAGGTCCTATTATTAGTGTTTTTGGGCCATGCTGAGAAAATCAAGCAAACATTTAAGGTGGTCCACACTGATGGGACAACAATACATGTGTGTGAAACACTGTCAGGAAGATGCTATTCATACATGTATAATGCGTAGAAGGAGTATTAAATGTGTCAGTATATTTCACTTAAATGTAGATATGTGTTACTGGGCATGCAGACAGGTGTAACAAAAACACTTGAGGTCTTCCCCCATTAGGCCATAATTACTAGAAACATCAATAACAGCTGGTTTTCTGGATCCGCTCTGTCTAACGTTATATCCACCGGTGATGTGCATTTTAATAAACATGGTTTCATTATAAACAGGACACTCTATAGACATTGCACAAATTACAGTGCCTGGAGATGCCCTTATAGACGACCTTAGACACAAAAGCCAGCAGGAGAAACACAAACACTGAATGATTAACGCGATCTTACGAGACACAAAGGAAGAGAAAAGTAAAGTTGTGCATTGAGAAAAAAAATTTTTTTTCGCATTCTGGGTGAACAGGTCTGTTTAAATTTAGGTAACCTCACTATAGGTAGCTGACAAATTAGAAAACTCCTCTTACCAATGATTAATTGATGCGTGATAATGAGCCATCCACAATGCGCCAAATGCAGAATCTCCCTCGCGCCATTTACAATGTAATTACGCACGCCACGTATTGCATGATTACGCAGCTCCCACTAGAATCTGCTACAGATTAAAGAACAACACGTGCTGTCATGTCAGAAACTTATTATAAATCTGGCATTCATCTTTGAATATGAGAGAATTGAGACAGGATGATTTCTTCAGCTCCATCATCACCACAGTCTGACAGAAAATCCCAAATTAAGAAAAAAAAACATTTTGTACATACTTGTTTTCTTGGTGTTGTTAGCTGTTAATAATAGTTCCCTTTCATGGGAACTTCAAACTGCATCCTCTAGGGGTCGCTATGCGTGAGCATTCCCGGTTTTCCCCCCCCTTGAACCCGTGTCTGAAGCATACATTGAAAAAACACCAACAACTCGTTGGCCGGCGACATCCATGACGTCACTACCGGTGCGACTATATAGACCTACTTATGACTGTGTTGTGTTTGAAGCTTTCTTTCTTTGTAACTAGAGCGATCTCTATATTATTCAATCGTCGATCTTAATGGTCTCATTAGCCAAAGGCCTTGATTATTTAAATAAGTGTGTGCATCCGTGTTCGTCGGTTGCTCTAACATCTATGACACCCAAGATCTTTTGTGTTACTTTTTTGGGCAAAAGAGCACGCACTCGATCGGTCTCCGAGGTGGGCGATCGCGGCACCCTGCGAGCGTGTTTTCCAAGGAAAAGCTCCGCTCTCGTCGTCCGTGGTCTCTCTTTTCGAGGAAAAATGGGCAGCTGTCTGCTTTCCGCGATTCAGGACCCGCCGATGCTGTGGCACGGAAGGGAATGAGCTCGTGGGTATCGCAGGTGGATCTGGCCGGGTTGAGTCTTTTGAAGAGGGTTTCCCCTTGTGAATCGTTGGCTGTGGTACGAGATTAGAGCATGCGTGGAGTATGATTCGTTATGCCGTTCATTAAGCAACATGGAACTGCTTCGGGGCAGTGGCTTTTGCTGGGTATCGTGCCCGGAAGCCAGGTGAGACATGTCTGGGAGTGGCAGAGAACTCTTGAGGCTGAGCCTTCCCATCCTCCTGCCTGCTATGATGAAGCGTTTGGAAATATGATCCGCTCCACGTCGAGGCTTGTACTTGCCGTTAGTGCGGAAAGACAAGTGACATCACAAGGTGCATTCATTTTTTTTCTGGCCATAACCTCTCCATCTCAGGTAGCCTCCTTTCTTCCCCTGGTTTTCCATACAGAATCGAGAAGGAATGGAGACGTGGTCCGTGCTTTCTTCCCTCACGCAGGATCACATCCGATTTCCAGACATACAGTTATCCAACATTGAGTTAGAGGGTGCGCGAAGCAGCGGTTATGAGAGATGCCCCTAAGATACACGAGAGACGGCTGCCAGCTATCTCTCTATGTGGTGATGACCCGCCTGCCTCTTTAAGACTCCCTCGCTAAGTGCCAGGGCATACGCAGCAGCATCAGGTCGGGCTGTCGCTTCATTGCACGTGATGTTGATGCTCCAAGCATATCAGGCTGACCGTCTGAAAGACCGGGATAGAAGTCCAGGTCTGAGCCCGAACAAACCCAGGGGTCCTAGCCCGTCTCAGTTTTTGATGGGTCTTTTTTTTTTTTTTTTATTTTTTGTTTTTTCTTTTTTTTTTTTTTTTTTTAATGTTTTTTTAATTTTTTTTTATGGTGGAGATGGAATATAGAAAAAAAAAAAAGACAAGGGGAAGCCTCAGCCTGTCAGAGACACGCACAAATGTATTGTCTGCGGCTCGCGCACTCTCTATCCCCCTCTCCGCAAAAAAGCAGGTTGGGGTAGGAAGAATCGCAGGTCAAAGGAAGGTGAGTAGAAGACCTAAGGGATGTGATCCAGACAGGGTATCAGTGCTTTTGTCCGGTTCAGAGTGATACCTCAGTATCTACTCTTTTCCTTCGGGGGTCTTACATCTGCCCTTTCTTCACCTTCCTAATTCCCCTGTAACCACCATCTCTCCCCCTGACCAAGGTTAGGTGGAAGCTTCCTGCATAACAATCTCCTTCTGGACCTATGATGTTTTTAGTTGGTTCTATAATCTATTTCTTCCAAACAGTGACCACTTAATCTATGTCTGGACCATAGGCTCAAAGGTCGTGTGCGGAACAGTAGGCTTCCGACGCGGGAACCCATGGCTTGAGGTACGATCCATTTCTATATAATAAATATATATATATATGTGTTGTGTATCTTTAATCGCTGGTGGGTGTGGGGTATACCAGCTTCGCTAGCTTTCTTTGCAGTGTTTTCCTGGACCTGTGTGTTTCTGTCCCTTTTTTTAGGGTAGGTCCTCGGTGGGCACCCCTGCTGCTGGGTTCAGAAAATGGGTGCTCGACTTGCAGTGTTTATTTTACTCGTCGATATATGTCCAGACGGTACTATAAGCCGGGTTTCGGCTTCATACTTCTTGAATCCGCGCGGCCAGATCACAGGCTTCAGCGGGAGCCTTCTTGAACATCAGGCCCCCTGCACGGCACTGCAAAAATTTCCTGGACGTCCATGCTGGGGTTGCGGGATGCTGGGCTTATGCTTTTAGGTTGCCCTGTCTGGTTTACCGTATCTAGGTCGCCCTGAGGGGTTTCCCGATCACCATGATATCCCCTCTTGCTGAGGCATCGATCGGGAAGTATAGGTGGCATTTGCGAGAACCTTCTTGTGTAATGCTGTCTCGGGCAGTGCTCCCCTCACCTTTGAGGGTTGTATTTGAGCTTGCCTCTCCCGTTTGGCCCAGTACTTCCGGGTATCGGTAAACAGATGCTTGGAAAACTCTAAAACCAAATACTATGGTAAGTGCACACGTTAAGCTTTGAGCACATTCTAAAACCCACATAGTGGTAAGTGTGCACGTTATGGTTTGTGCACTTTTCTGAAATCCTGTATGGTAGGGGTTACGTGTTTTTGACCTCGTTCCCTTTCTCTGAGTTGTTTTAGACCCCGGTACCTTGGGCTCCACTCAACTAATATGTCTCTGTCGACACACTCTGGAAGCATTGCTTCCCTCACCATTGAGGGTTATTGTGAGTATGGTGTTTTCTTTCGAGCGTTAATCCTCTCTGAGGATTTGGATTCCTCGCTCCATGGGCTGTCCTCGTGGTAGTATTGAGCAGTGCTCCCATTTATCAAAGGGTTACCTGGAATGAGCAACGTTATTCCTCTGAATTCGGAGTTGTCCTCTCTCCTCATGAAGCCTGCGATTCCTTTTTCCAGAGCCCCTGGAACCAGCAGCATCAGGTGAATTGGGCCCTTCCTCTGCCTCCCTGATGAGCTGAGTGTTTGGCTAGCTTGCAGTAAGCTTACCCTTCTGATTTCTAACAATCGTGCTGTAGGTCGAGCCCCCCTCTCGCTGAGAGCTGGGTTTGTGCTCCCTCAGCTAAGGTAAACTACTGCTAGGTGTTCCAGCATTGGAACATGCTGTAGGTCTGAGCCTCCCTCTCGTTTTAGAGTTGGGTGTGTTGCTCCCTCAGCTAAGTAAATTATTGCTAGCTGTTCCAGCTTTGGAACATGCTGCAGGTCGAGCCTCCTCTCGTTTGAGAACTGGGTGTGTTTCTCCCTCAGCTAAGTAAATTATTGCTAGCTGTTCCAGCATTGGAACATGCTGTAGGTCGAGCTCACTCTCAATTGACAGCTGGATGTTTGCTCCCTCAGCTACAGATTTACTGCTAGACACTCCAACCGTCGTGCGAATCAGCATTAATCATGCCTTAGATCTAGTTAATATGACTTCTCAAGACATAGCGTTTTGTGGATGCGCTATTTCCATCTATGGGCTGCTTTTTCAGAGTGTCACGAGAACCTCTTAGAACGGTATTTTTAAAATCCATGTTATGGTAAGTGTGCAAGTGAAGTCTTTGTGCACTTTCTAAAATCCACACTGTGGTAAGTTTGCACGCTAGTACTCTGCGTTCTTTTCTAGAATCCTGTATGGTAAGAGCTACATGCAGCAGCTTCGTGCTCTTTCTGAGTGGTTAAAAACCCCGGTTCAGCCTTGGGCACCACTCCACCTATGTAACCTTTGGATACCTACTTAACAGGGTGTTGCTAATAAGGGTCTGTTGAGACAGTTCCTTCAGCAAATGCAAAGAGAAACGTGCTGTAGCCCCTGTGCGACAGGCCAAGACTAGTATGATTCTAAGCTCTTGGTCGTATTCCCTTAAACGAATCTATTTCTGATTCCGCCTTGAGCTCTAATACCCGGGTCTTTGCCGTGGGATGACTTCACTGACAGCCGTCTACCGTCCCAGGGGCAACTCCCATAGCAAATATGGTAGAGTTGGTACTTAGTGCACGCCATGGTTCTGGCATGCACTCCCCTCAGCATGGTGGCCTGGGTATACTGTTCCCCATACGCCCCTAAGAGACGCAGCTCGAGTTCCTTAAGGGGAACGTCTCCAGGTTACGTATGGAACCATGGTTCCCTGAGGGAACGAGACACTGCGTCCTCTAGGTTTCTTGCCATGCTGCGGACGCAAGCTTCAGACGAAGAAGTGAATGATGTGTAGCTCCCGGCGCCTGTTTATACTCTAGTCGCACCGGTAGTGACATCATGGCTGTCACCGGCCAACGAGTTGCTGTTTTTTCAATGTATGCGTCAGACGCGACGAGGCGTTCCCCATAGCGACCCCTAGAGGACACAATTCGAAGTTCCCTACTCCGGAACCATGTTACATAAGTAACCTGAGACGTTTTTATTTATATTTATTGGCTTTTTATATGAGATAAACTAGCCCAAATTCTCATGATTCTGACAGAAAATAAACAGAACCTATTCTACCACAATAACATCATAAGCTATAATCATTAGAAAATATGGCTTGATGGTGTCCGCGTCTGTTTGGCTTCATGTCATTAAATAACGGGATGGTTTTTAAGCTAATGCACATTTTTTTCAGACATATGGATATTACCTTGACAGTCACCACTGATAAGCTACTAATATAATGTATAAACTGTAATTCATTTTCTGTAAAGCTGCTTTGCAACGATTTGTATAGTGAATAGCGTTATACAAATAAACTTTAATTGAATTGACTTGAATTGACATTCAGGGTGAAGACTGGATGTTAAATATCTGACAGTGTTGATGAAGCAGCCTTTTGTTCTTTAATGCGTCTGATTTTTTGAGTTGTGCTCTGAAGACAAGTCTTGATAAACTAGAGCACATCGGATCACGTGATTCAGATCTCAGGCGCGTGGGTGTGAGGCGGTCACGCGCTCCGCTGCTATTTAAACTCCTCCTCCGAGAACAGATTCATCAAACATAACCTGACTAATCACAGATCTCACCCACTGCTGGTGTGTGGAGGCGATGCGGGAACTTTTGCTGTAGTTTTTGGAGACCACGCAGAACGCTGTTGATTAAGTTTGATTTATGAAAACTGTTTTCTGGAGATTTCTTGGAGAGTATTTGGATATTATTGATTGCTTTGAGATTTCCCGCAGGTTTTGGTCATGATGCGCAGATCATGCGGAGGAATGCTGCTGCTCGTGCACGCGCTGGGGCTCGTTCGTGCACAGTTCCCGCGCGCGTGCGTGACGCCGGAGGGCCTCGGGAGCGCGCAGTGCTGCCCGTCCCCGTCCGCTCTGGAGAGTGACCCGTGCGGCGCGCGCTCCGGGCGCGGGCGGTGCGTGGACGTGCGCGCGGATGCGCGTGCACACGGCCCGCAGTACCCGTATGATGGGCGCGACGATCGCGAGCGCTGGCCGCGGCGCTTCTTCACGCGCACGTGCCGCTGCAGCGGGAACTTCGGCGGCTTCGACTGCGGCGGCTGCGCGCACGGATTCACCGGAGACGCGTGCGAGCGGCGCGTGCCCGTGGGTCAGAACTCTCTCTCTCATAGTGTCTTCACCAGAAACCCTAACCAAACTAACCAAACTAACCAGACTAACCAGACTAACCAGACTAACCAAACTAACCAGACTAACCAAACTAACCAAACTAACCAGACTAACCAAACTAACCAAACTAACCAGACTAACCAAACTAACCAGACTAACCAAACTAACCAGACTAACCAAACTAACCAGACTAACCAGATTAACCAGATTAACCAGCAAGTTAAGCATCTCTAGTGACTAGACCAGTATTAACCAGCATGGGTCATGCTGGGTTTAGTTTGATGGAGAATAAGTTTAGTCTATTTAGAGAATAAATTCATTTAGTTACTTCTAACATTTAACTAAAACTTCTATTTATTGTAACTTACATTTTATTTCGTATTTATACAGTTTATTTTTTATATCTCGATTCTTTCTCAGTCAAGAATGTCTCTTAAAATGTTTAATTAATTAATCTATCAATATTTTATTAATATAATCAATATTATGAATTAATCAATGATATAGTTTATTTCCCCCGCCAGAATTAAAAACAACATATTTATATACTGTATTTCTTATATCTCTAAAACATGAGTTTTTTCTCCTCGGTCTGGAATGTGGCTTAAACGGTTTAATTCTGCAGAAATGAGTGAGAGAACAAATAGCCGGATTGCTCCAGATGTGTGTGTGTCTGAAGCAGATGTATGTGTGTCTGAAGCAGCTGTGTGTGTCTGAAGCAGATGTGTGTGTGTGTCTGAAACAGCTGTGTGTGTGTCTGAAGCAGCTGTGTGTGTGTCTGAAGCAGATGTGTGTGTGTCTGAAGCAGCTGTGTGTGTGTCTGAAGCAGCTGTGTGTGTGTCTGAAGCAGCTGTGTGTGTGTCTGAAGCAGCTGTGTGTGTGTCTGAAGCAGCTGTGTGTTTGTCTGAAGCAGATGTGTGTGTGTCTGAAGCAGATGTATGTGTGTCTGAAGCAGCTGTGTGTGTCTGAAGCAGCTGTGTGTGTCTGAAGCAGATGTGTGTGTGTCTGAAACAGCTGTGTGTGTGTCTGAAGCAGCTGTGTGTGTGTCTGAAGCAGCTGTGTGTGTGTCTGAAGCAGCTGTGTGTGTGTCTGAAGCAGATGTGTGTGTGTCTGAAGCAGATGTGTGTGTGTCTGAAGCAGCTGTGTGTTTGTCTGAAGCAGATGTGTGTGTGTCTGAAGCAGCTGTGTGTGTGTCTGAAGCAGATGTGTGTGTGTCTGAAGCAGATGTGTGTGTGTCTGAAGCAGCTGTGTGTGTCTGAAGCAGATGTGTGTGTGTCTGAAACAGCTGTGTGTGTGTCTGAAGCAGCTGTGTGTTTGTCTGAAGCAAATGTGTGTGTGTCTGAAGCAGCTGTGTGTTTGTCTGAAGCAAATGTGTGTGTGTCTGAAGCAGCTGTGTGTTTGTCTGAAGCAAATGTGTGTGTGTCTGAAGCAGCTGTGTGTTTGTCTGAAGCAAATGTGTGTGTGTCTGAAGCAGCTGTGTGTTTGTCTGAAGCAGCTGTGTGTTTGTCTGAAGCAGCTGTGTGTGTGTCTGAAGCAGATGTGTGTGTGTCTGAAGCAGCTGTGTGTGTGTCTGAAGCAGCTGTGTGTGTGTCTGAAGCAGCTGTGTGTGTGTCTGAAGCAGATGTGTGTGTGTCTGAAGCAGCTGTGTGTGTGTCTGAAGCAGCTGTGTGTGTGTGTGAAGCAGCTGTGTGTGTGTCTGAAGCAGCTGTGTGTTTGTCTGAAGCAAATGTGTGTGTGTCTGAAGCAGCTGTGTGTGTGTCTGAAGCAGATGTGTGTGTGTCTGAAGCAGCTGTGTGTGTGTCTGAAGCAGATGTGTGTGTGTCTGAAGCAGCTGTGTGTTTGTCTGAAGCAAATGTGTGTGTGTCTGAAGCAGATGTTGTGTGTCTGAGCAGCTGTGTGTGTGTCCGAAGCAGATGTGTGTGTGTCTGAAGCCCGTTGGTGTCCGGAAAGCAGCTTGTGGTGTGTGTTGAAGCAGCTGTGTGTGTGTCTAAGCAGATGTGTGTGTGTCCTAAGCAGTTGTGTGTGTGTCTGAAGCAGCTGTGTGTGTGTCTGAAGCAGATGTGTGTGTGTCTGAAGCAGCTGTGTGTGTGTCTGAAGCAGCTGTGTGTGTGTCTGAAGCAGATGTGTGTGTGTCTGAAGCAGCTGTGTGTGTGTCTGAAGCAGATGTGTGTGTGTCTGAAGCAGAGGTGTGTGTGTGTGTCTGAAGCAGCTGTGTGTGTGTCATCATCATCAGTGAGGAGGAATGTGATGCAGCTGCGCGCGGAGGAGAAGCGCGCCTTCGTGAACGCGCTCGATCAGGCCAAGCGCGCGCCGCACCCGCACATCGTGATCGCGCCCCGCCGGTACTCCGAGATGCTGGCGCCGGACAACAGCACCACGCACTTCCAGAACATCAGCATCTATAACCTGTTCGTGTGGACGCATTATTACTCGGTCAGCAAGACGTTCCTCGGGGCCGGGCAGGACAGCTTCGGCGGAGTGGACTTCAGTCATGAGGGGCCCGGGTTCCTCTCCTGGCACCGGTACCATCTACTGCAGCTGGAGCGAGACATGCAGGTGCCCTGCTCCTTCAACGTGTCTCTCAACTGTTCGTGCTGACATTTCCCTTTGTGTGATTAAACAACTCCAATCTCCTAATGCTTTCAGTCTAGATAGTTTGACAAAGAGTGCCATCGATCCTGGAGATCAATACAGTCCTTGCTCACACTTTATGACCATTATATGTGATCATAATCAGAGTAATGGAAAGGAAGACACAGATTCCACCCTTTTTATGCAGAACATGTTATTGAGTGTGTAACGAGCCTTGCTTAACATCTCACACAAAGACTCGTCTGTCTCCAGAGCTAAAGCGTGCACAGTGTGTCTGAGTCTCACCACAGTCCAGTGTGTTTCCAAAGAAATAGTTCACCAAAAAGGAAATGTAGCACTGCATCAGTGTCTCAGCAATGGATGCTCTGCAGTGAATGGGTGCCGTCAGAATGAGAGTCCAAACAGCTGATAAAAACATCACAATAATCCACAGCACTCCAGTCCATCAGTGAACATCTGGAGAAGACAGAAGCTGAAACACATCCAGCATTAAGCATATTAATCCATAATAACGCTTCCTCCAGTGAGACAGTGTTCTGGAGTGAATCAGGAGAGAGATCTGCACAGATCAAGCATTGTTTAAACAGCTCTAAACACATATGTGGCTGGATTTTGATCTGAGAGACAACAGCAGATGCACTTTTGTTACTAGACGAAGCGTGAAATTGTGATGTTTTTATCAGCTGTCTGAACACTCGTTCTGACGGCACCCATTCACTGCAGAGCATCCATTGCTGAGACACTGATGCAGTGCTACATTTCTACAAATCCACATTTTGGAAATACCTAACCAGCATATTCTGGATTTTTCAACAGGGTGGCCAGTAGGTTTTTCACACTTTTTTGATTGCCTTCATTATCAAAGATGCAGATGTATTTTCTCAGGCTGAGTGAGATGGCTTGATGTTTCTGCATCAGGATTTCTCAGCTGTAAACCTCTAGTTGCTGTGACGTGTCTCTCTCAGGACATGTTAGGAGATCCGAGCTTTGCTCTGCCGTACTGGAACTTCGCCATCGGCGGCAGCGAGTGCGACATCTGCACAGACGATCTGATGGGTGCCCGCAGCTCTTTCGACAGCAGCTCCATCAGCTCCAACTCCGTCTTCTCACGCTGGAGGGTCATCTGTGAGAGCGTGGAGGAGTACGACACGCTGGGGACCATCTGCAACAGTAATACAGCCACCTTACATTACAGCTGCTACTGTAGGACTCTTGTTTTCCAGTAAAAACATCTAAACAATTTACAGGCAAGACAAGACAGGCAAAACCAGTGTGTTAGAATCCATCAAAGAGCAGAACAATCTCACATTTGTTTGCTATGTATCCAAATACAAGGATTACATGCCGAGATACTATAGCAGTCTTCTTTTATTCTTATAAAGTGCAAAAAGTGCTTAGTGCATGTTAATATTTAATATGCACTGAGCACTTTTTTGCATTCGCATTGCTTGTATTTGGATACATAGCAAACAAATGTCACGAATTGAGATTTTTTTTGCTCTTTGCTGAATTTTATTATTGACTTGAAATCATGTTACATATGAATGGAACCAAGCACAAGATCCTCCTTTTTTTCAGTTTAAAACCAGTGTGTTTCCATGCAGTGCGACTCTTTTGCTTCCATAACATATGTCTTTTTCAGACTAGTGTAAATTTAACACAAATAAGTGTTTGTTTAATTGCACTTTATCTTTTTTGCATCTGTAGATTTTAATATTTAAAGAGTTTTTTCTCTTACAAACACGCTTACAACAAAAAGTACAAACACAGTTTTATTCCTCTCGCTATGTTCTGAAGGTTTGCTCATATTTTCTCACACTGATTTATACAACATTTCACTCCTAAAAACATGGTGAAAATGTGTTTGCTTTTTGTCTGTTGACAGTATTTTCTGATTTACGGAGTGATACAAATAGAAATCCAGATTCCCCTCTAGAAAAACCTTTAACTCTAATTAAATTTAATCTGGCTTTATCCAATTTATGTTCTGAAAATGTACACAAATTAGTATATTTTAATTAGACAATGCCTCATTTAAACATACAAAATTTCGAAAATACAAGCACTTGTCTAATGTACTGTTAGTTATTATTCAACTGGTAAAAGTAGCCTATTAGTTAATTTGGCACTGTATTCACCAGAGAGGGTACTTGCCTTGACAAAGGAAACATCAAATGCAAACAGTTTTTTGTCTTTACAATAACATGCACTGATGAACCTGCACAACTAGGTCAGGGACCCATACATTGGATTACATATATAACCTGTTGTAACCTCAGTATGTTTAGTGAATGTTGATGATATATCAGTATGTGTCTGAATGTACAGGAAGCTGCACGATTTTCGGGATAAATTGAGAATCAGAATAATATTTTGTCTCAAATAGAGATCACAAGCTCCCACGATTTGAACCAAACAAACCATGTGTGACAACATATTAATGTGCGGCATTTAAAAGAGTTTAATTAATCAGCAGAATTATTAAACATTTTTTTTAATATTCAGCATGATTATGTATTTAAATTATAATATATTTAATACACCAATTTTCAGTATTAAAATTATGAAAAAGTGGTTTGAATGAATGATTCAATGACTCACTCATAAATACTTGTTTCATTACTGGATGAATCGGCATTTGTGAACAAATCTCTTGAATGAATTGAATCCATACAAACTCATTTTTGAACAGTCACCTGTCGCCACCTAGTGGCAAAACAATGCAATCGACACACACATTATTTGATGCGCCAGTTACTTTCAAAAGGGGATTTGCTCTATTTTGATCTCTACCATAGACATCAATGTTTATATCCAAACCGAACTATATCCGATGATTTTTCAAATGTTTAATAGACATGGGCGAATCGTTGTCATTTAGAGATTGGTGTTTGAATCGATTAATGGTGCAGCTCTACTGTACAGTGATCAGTCAGTCTTGTAACGTGTGATCGGTGTGTTTGTGAGGTTCGGAGAGCAGTCCCATCCGCAGAAACCCCGCCGGTAACGTGGCCCGTCCCATGGTGCAGCGGCTGCCCGAGCCTCAGGACGTGGCGGCGTGTTTGGAGCTGACCGCCTTCGACTCTCCGCCCTTCTACTCCACCTCCTCCGACAGCTTCAGGAACTCCATCGAGGGTGAGGCATGCTTTCAGCTGCAGACGCGCTATGGAAGGCCAAATGGTTAAAAAACACGTGAATTTGAACATAACAACACGTATTTAACGCGTATTCTACGTGCATTTCACGCGTTAAATATGTGTTGTTTATGCGTTAAAAATCAGTGCGTTAAATATTAGGGCTAGGAAAGTCAATGCATCGCGAATCGAGAAATGATTCAGCATCGATTCTGAGATTTTCCGAATGCCTCGCGATGCTTTCTAGAGAAATTATTCTTTCTCGATTCCGAGCTTAGTTTTGAACAGCAGATGGCGCTGCATGCTTTAGAAACAACAACAACAATAATAATAATAATAATACTACATTTTTATACATTTATAACGCACTTTATATTCACTCAGAATCCCAAAGTACAAAATATTAAGAATCATTCAAAAGCTTTGCTAAAAATTTCAAAGGTTTTGAGGCCACGTTTAAAAGCATCGACAGTCTGTGGAGTCCGTAGATGGTCAGGAAGAGCATTCCACAAACCCGGAGCAGCGGAGCAGAAAGCCCGATCTCCCATAGTGCGAAGCTCAGTCCTGGGAGGGGTTTAGTAGACATGTTGATGCAGAACGGAGTGTATGTTTAGAAGTATGTGGAGTAAGGAGTTCCTTGAGATATGATGGGGCATCGCCATGGATGCACTGATGGGTAAGGAGGGAGACCTTATAAACAATCCTGAGTTTAGTTTAGGGGGCCGGTAAATGAGAAGTATTGTCATAGGGAAAGGAGGTTTACATTTAAATGCAAGACATTCAAACGAGGGCAGTGTTGGCAAAGGGAGGGGGCATAGCTCTGCTTGCTGTCAATATATTACAGCTAGGCCACCACCTCGACCAGTAGTGCGGGCTTTCTCCAGATAGCTGTAACCGGGGGGGCAGACTTCATTTAATGTTGAGTAGACCTCTGGCTGATGCCATGTTTCTGTTATGCTCATAAAGTCCAAACCCTTTTCCATGATGTGGTCTTGTATAAAAGATGACTTATTTGTGAGGGATTGTGCATTAAACTGTTCCATTTTGAGCATTGGCGAAGTAATGAATCTCTGTAGAGGCTGTAGTAAACCGAAATCCACTCCACGTTTTATGTCCTGCTCGGTGTAAAGCGATCACACGTTTTTTCCCGTGCGGTCCAGCTTAGCATTGTGAAATCTCACGGTGATTGCCATCTTACTAACACCGAGACCGATGTTGCTCTGATATCGTGACAAACGTGTGACATCGGTCCAGATAGATGGGATCCTCGAGGAAGAGCAGCCAGGCTGATGGTAAACAAACTTTTGACGGGAACTTCGATGGATGTAAATCCTTTAATGGCTGCAATGCACGTTGGAGCCACGGTGTGGTTTTTAAGATTCAGCAGCTGCGGGATGGAATACTTAAGCCTCATGTCGCCAAATGAGTTCGGCTGGAGCTAGCCATTAGCTAAACAGAGACTGTCAAAAATGTCGAGCACAACGAAAAAAAATGTTTCATGACATGGCAATGAGATACAAGAGTCACGAGATACGAGAAGAGATACAAGAGATACGACTGAAAGGCTGCCCAGGGAGTAAACCTCGTAGAAGCAGCAGACGACAGAGAAATCCAGGTATTTACTCACTGACAAACTGCGAATGACGAACAATCAGCCGATGTTGAAGGGGGTAGCAGTAAATAGGTAGACAGCCTTCAATTTAGTAACAGTCTGTACAAAACAAAACTTAAGTAGATGACTTTCAGACGACTGTTATGACAAAAAAAAAGAAGCGGTGGAGAAGCGGCGAACAGCAAAACACCAGCATCTTCTCCCGACTCAATACTCTTCGTGATTGTAGGAACAGCCGTACTCTGCTTGTTTCCAGATCCTTACACACACTTGAACCTAAAATAATCATTCATAAAATTTGAAAAGGTTGAAGTGAATTACAAGAGTGTTCACAGTGGGCTGTTTACTTTAATAAGCTGCGTTCATAAAGCCTCTGCGCCGCGGGTTTTGTGAAAATTACTCCGCCGAAAGCACAAGCGCTCTTCACCGCTCCTCTTCATGAGCATTTGAGTGTGTGGATACAAACTAGAGTAGAGCGCCATCTGCTGTTGAAATCTAAGCTCAGAATCCATTCCAGAGAGAATCGTGATGCGTTCGGAAGATCTCAGAATCGATCCACGAATTCTGCGTCGATTTATTGTCGCAGCCCTATTGTGTTTAACGTGTGAAATATGCATATAATAGGCGTTAAAGATGCACTAAGCAATAAAAAAAAACACTTGCTGTTATTAAATGCAATGATTAAAAAAGTATTATTAAAGCAGTGGAGTGACTGAGTGTAGTGGTCTGTGGCATGCTTGCGTCCGTCTGCATGGCTCCGTGGCTCCGTGGCTCAGGTCTGTGAGTTCAGTCTGAGCATGTGCTAAAGTGCTGAGCATGCCGAACTAAAGGCATGAGCTGGAAGATCTGTCTCTTCAGTAAACACAGATGATATAGCATGCATGTAATCATTGGACAGCTCAGAGCAAGAGAAAGGACATTTCATTGTGAAGAACAGGAAATTATCATATTTTAATTGTTTGGCATTTTCTGTTTATGGATTTGAACAATATTACGGCCATTGTACAATTGCAGAGGCATTTCTAGTTTTTCTTCAGTTATATTTTTCATTATATTTATATTTTTCTTTTTTTCCATTTTTGTAAGGTCAGATTAATTCATTTATTTTAGTTATATATAAAAAACTGCAAGCAAATTGCAAGCACTGTTTACACCTGATATTAATGGTTAGGTGACAATTGTCTAATTATAGGTTGATATTGTTTTATTTTCTATTGATTATTAATATATTTAGTTAGTTTAGTAGATCGCTGATTTTTTAGTGTCGTTTGAGGATAGACTGAGACTTTGTCATAGCACTTGCATATCATTGCTCTTTTGTTGATTTTGATTGCTTCCATTGTTCTCATTTGTAAGTCGCTTTGGATAAAAGTGTCTGCTAAACGACTAAAAGTAAATGTAAATATTAGCAGATTGACTATAGATAGAGAGAGATGCCAGATAAAATAAGAGGAAAATAACAGAGGAACAAAACATTAAAAATCAGGCATGAGGTAGGACCCATGTAAATATCGAAGTAACGTCATCCTCCACGTGAAATGGAGCTAAACTATTCAAGTGTTAAAACACACAGTACTACCAAACACATTAGACCTGAATTACCAAAGTAACACACATCGCTTTCACCTATTAAAGACTTCCGCCATCATCATTGCCGGGTGTTACAATGACTCCCAGACTTCTACCACTCCATCAAGGACTTCATTTCCCATAATCCTTTGCACTCATCAGCACTCATTGTCTGCACCTGTTTCTCATTTACCCTGTCTGCTCACCCTATGAAAGTCTGGTTCAGTTTGTCATTCATTGTGAAGTCTTGTACAGTGGGGCAAAAAAGTATTTAGTCAGCCACCAATTGTGCAAGTTCTCCCACTTAAAAAGATGGAGAGAGGCACTGTAATTTTCATCATAGGATACCTCAACTATGGGAGAGCAGCAAAATGAGAAAAAAAATCCAGAATCAACATTGTAGGATTTTTAAAGAATTAAATGGTAAATTCCTCGGTAAAATAAGTATTGGTCACCTACAAACAAGCAAGATTACTGGCTCTCACAGACCTGTAACTTCTACTTTAAGAGGCTCATATCGGGTCGCCGCCGGTGCCAACTGCAGTTACCTGTATTAATGGCATCTGTTTGAACTCGTTATGAGTATAAAAGACATCTGTCCACAACCCCAAACAGTCACACTCCAAACTCCACCAAAGAGCTGTCAAAGGACACCAGAAAAAAAAAATTGTAGGCCTGCACCAGGCTGGGAAGACTGAATCTGAAATAGGTAAGCAGCTTGGTGTGAAGAAATCAACTGTGGGAGCAATTATTAGAAAATGGAAGACATACAAGACCACTGATAATCTCCCTCGATCTGGGGCTCCACGCAAGATCTCACCCCGTGGGGTCAAAATGATCACAAGAACTGTGAGCAAAAATCCCAGAACCACACGGGGGGACCTAGTGAATGACATGCAGAGAGCTGGGACCAAAGTAACAAAGGCTACAATCAGTAACACACTGCGCCGCCAGGGAAATCCTGCAGTGCCAGACGTGTCCCACTGCTTAAGCCAGTACATGTCCAGGCCCCTCTGAAGTTTGCTAGAGAGCATTTGGATGATACAGAAGAGGATTGGGAGAATGTCATAATATCAGATGAAACCAAAATAGAACTTTTTGAAAAAAACTCAAAAAAACTCAACTTGTCGTGTTTGGAGGAGAAAGAATGCTGAGTTGCATCCAAAGAACACCATACCTACTGTGAAGCATGGGGGTGGAAACATCATGCTTTGGGCTGTTTTTCTGCAAAGGGACCAGGAACGACTGATCCGTGTAAACGAAAGAATGAATGGGGCCATGTATCATGAGATTTTGATGTGAAAACCTACTTCCATCAGCAAGGGCATTGAAGATGAAACGTGGCTGGGTCTTTCAACATGACAATGATCCCAAACACACCGCACCCGGGCAACGAAGGAGTGGCTTCGTAAGAAGCATTGCAAGGTCCTGGAGTGGCCTAGCCAGTATCCAGATCTCAACCCAGAGGAGAAAAGCTTTGGAGGGAGTTGAAAATCCGTGTTGCCCAGCCCCAAAACATTACTGCTCTAGAGGAGATCTGCATGGAGGAATGGGCCAAAATACCAGCAACAGTGTGTGAAAACCTTGTGAAGACTTGCAGAAAAACCTCTGACCTCTGTCATTGCCAACAAAGGGTTTATAACAAAGTATTGAGATTAAATTTAGTAATTGACCAAATACTTATTTTCCACAATAATTTGCAAATAAATTCTTAAAAAATCTACATTGTGATTTTCTGGATTTTTTTTTTTTCATTTTTTTTCTCATAGTTGAGGTATACCTATGATGGCCTCTCTCATCTTTTTAAGTGGGAGAACTTGCACAATTGGTGGCTGACTAAATACTTTTTTTCCCCACTGTATGTGTTAGTGATGCAAAGTCCGATTCATTTCCGCGAACCGGTTCTTTTCGGACAGATCGGCTCATTGAACCGGTTCAAAAAGCCGATTCATCGATTCCTGACGTCATCAAGCAATAACGTATCTACGCATTTCTTTTCTAACAACTCAATGCAATGTTATATCAATGAAAAATTCAAATAAGTCATTTGTGTCAACACATATTGAAACATTAAAAAAATAAAGTTATTTGTGTGAAAGCGTATTGCTGATTATTGCCATATAATTCAAATGGTGTTTGTGGTCAGTTTCATTCGCGGATCCTCAGATACGACTGACTGACCAATATTGACTAGCCTACAACTCGGATAAGATTCCTAAAAGTTTCGCACCTGCAGCACACATTACAGACACTGATGCACAAACGTGGATGTGTTCTACATGTCTACAGTATAAAGAATGAATAAACCAGTCTTATAAACTCCTTGATTTTGCTTAAGCAACTTTAAATATAATATGCATGCACAATAAACTCTAGTAAAATGTATTTACATCACTCGACAGAAAGGTTTTTGCAGGTTTTAATAAAATGTAAATTAATAACAGTCATAATAAGCATATTTCCAGTACACGCCTCAGGCTTGCACAGTATCGTCAACTCACTCATCAGAATCTTCGGGAATCCTCGGCAAACTTCGCCACGGCTCGTTCGGTTCTTGTTGAGTCGGACGTGCTACTTCGGCTGTGCGTCCTGCATCATCAACCAGGAACTACAGTTCGATTTGTGAACCGGCTCAAAAGAACGATTCGTTCAAGAACCGAACATCACTAGTATGTGTCATTACTGCAGTTCTAGCCTTGTGTCCTGATGCCTTCCGTGTCTTGGTTCCTGGTCTTGTTACGCTGCTCGTTTCTGGTCGGGGTATGGGCGTGTTTGTTTGGTGCTTTCAAATATCAACATCGTTTGGCAACATTCGCTTAGTGCACCTTTAAATACATGCGTTTTACATGTTGTGGACGTGTTACAATTCACGTGTTTTTGAACCATTTGGCCTTCCGTACGCGCCGGATTTCTGTGGTCTGATCGCGTGTGCTGTTGTCTTGTCAGGTTACAGCGCTCCTCAGGGGAACTACGACCCCGCGGTCCGCAGCCTGCACAACCTGGCGCACCTGTTCCTGAACGGGACGGGCGGACAGACGCACCTGTCACCCAACGACCCCATATTCGTGCTGCTGCACACCTTCACCGACGCTGTGTTCGACGAGTGGCTGCGCAGACACTCTCCTGGTAAACCCGCCTCCCTCCGCTCAGTGTGTTTAATGTGTTGGTACATAAAGTATTTACTATCTATCTATTCTTTCTATTGTGTCTCTCCAGCTACTTCCTATACCCGCTGGAAAACACGCCCATCGGACACAACCGAGAGTTCAACATGGTGCCCTTCTGGCCACCGGTGACCAACGCAGAGATGTTCATGACGGCGGCCGAAAACCTGGGATACTCCTATGAGGCCGCGTGGCCCGGCGGGTGTCTGTCTATCTATCTATCTATCTCTCTATATATATATATATATATAATATCAGTATATATTATATAATATTACTTAAAGGGGTCATGGGATGCCAATTTTCCACAAGTTGATAGGATTCTTTAGGGTCTTAATGAAAAGTATTTGGTTAAAATTTCTCAATGGTAGTGTAAAAAAGCACCTTCTTACCTTGTCAAAATCAGCTCTGTTCACAGCGAGCCGTTTCTGTGCAAGTCCCTTTAAATGCTAATGAGCTCTGCTCACCCCGCCCCTCTCTTTCTGGGGAAATGATTTAACGAGATTTTAAAAAAAAAACACTGAGACTGCTAAATGAGGACTGCTATGTGCATTATTACATCCAACAACAAAACACCTCAGTCGCTTAGGAGTCATTCTTGTCTACTTCTGCTCCGGCGGTGAAACACTGGCGGACTGATGACAGTCACTCAGGGCGGAGCTAAGGTAAAACGCTAGTGTCAATCAACAATCGTGGGAGGGGCCTGGGTCTGAGTGACATCACACAGACAAGAAGCTGAGATCGGCTTGATCTGAGAAAGGGGATATTATGTATAGGGATTAAAAAAAACACTGGGTGGATTTTTATCTTTTCAGGGTGGATGTGTACAAACACTGCCAAAACACATTTATTCAAACAACATGTACAAGTGCATTTCGCATCCGATGACCCCTTTAAAATAATAATGTGACCAGTTAACACTGGCTGTGTTGTGTAGTTGTACAGCTGCTGATGTGACTCTCTCTCTCTCGCAGCTCGTCCACTCACACCGACGCAGATCGTCACCGTTGCCGTGGTTACTGCACTCATCGTCGTGGCCATTATCTTCGCCGCCAGCACGTGTGCAGTTCGTTCGCGCGCGTACAGGACTGAGGGCCGGCAGCCGTTGCTAGGAGACCAGCATCAGCGCTATGACGACCAGGACAGAACACAGTCTGTCGTATAAACACTTATACAGCATATAAACCTGTAATATTATCATAAACACTTATTCAGCATATTAACCTGTAATATTATCATGCACCTTTCTGAGTGACGGGTACAAACAGGTGCTTTTCTGACGATCACATAGAGTAGTATATTGTCCCCTAATAACACTGAAATAGAAATAGAGTTTGGCCATCAGTATCTCATTACAGCTGTTTAAAAAGATATATCTTTGGACTTTATTTAAAAGTTTAATTATGAATAATATAAAGTCTAATGGTGAAAATATTGAAATAAACCAACAAACAGTTTCCCATGTCGTTCCTCTTTCACCGCTAGATGGCGCTGCTGTCCACACTTGAATGAATGAATGAATGGTGCATTTATATAGCGCTTTATTTTGTATTGTTGTTCACCCAAAGCGCTTTACAGTCATGTGGGGGTCTCTCCTCAGACAGCAGCACCTGTGTGCAGCATCCACCTCATAATGCTCACTTTAAATACTTGCTTTCTTTTTCACATTTAACAGAGCGACCTTTACAAAGCACGACTGGCCTGTATTTAAACGTGTTCTCTGAATATTTCTCAGACTGATGCTGATAATAAGACGATAATGAAGCAGTTTGAAGTGTGTGCTCGTCTGATGTTCCTCGGTTCCCCGCGAGATGGCGCAGGTGTTCACGCTCTTCTGTGCAAACACACTAGCCCGCAGAGCACAGAGAGCAGAGCAGAGCTGCAGCGTTTACAGCAGAGCACAGAGCACAGCAGAGCAGAGCACAGAGAGCAGAGCAGAGCACAGAGAGCAGAGCAGAGCACAGAGAGCAGAGCAGAGCACAGAGAGCAGAGCAGAGCAGAGCTGCAGCGTTTACAGCAGAGAGCAGAGCAGAGCTGCAGCGTTTACAGCAGAGAGCAGAGCAGAGCTGCAGCGTTTACAGCAGAGAGCAGAGAGCAGAGCACAGAGAGCAGAGCAGAGCTGCAGCGTTTACAGCAGAGAGCAGAGCAGAGCTGCAGCGTTTACAGCAGAGAGCAGAGAGCAGAGCACAGAGAGCAGAGCAGAGCTGCAGCGTTTACAGCAGAGCACAGAGAGCAGAGCAGGGCTGCAGCGTTTACAGCAGAGCACAGAGAGCAGAGCAGGGCTGCAGCGTTTACAGCAGAGCACAGAGAGCAGAGCAGGGCTGCAGCGTTTACAGCAGAGCACAGCAGAGCAGAGCTGCAGCGTTTACAGCAGAGAGCAGAGCAGAGCTGCAGCGTTTACAGCAGAGCACAGAGAGCAGAGCAGGGCGCAGCGTGTACAGCAGAGCACAGAGAGCAGAGCAGAGCAGAGCTGCAGCGTTTACAGCAGAGCACAGAGAGCAGAGCAGGGCTGCAGCGTTTACAGCAGAGCACAGAGAGCAGAGCAGGGCTGCAGCGTTTACAGCAGAGCACAGAGAGCAGAGCAGAGCACAGAGAGCAGAGCAGAGCACAGAGAGCAGAGCAGAGCTGCAGCGTTTACAGCAGAGCACAGAGAGCAGAGCAGGGCTGCAGCGTTTACAGCAGAGCACAGAGAGCAGAGCAGGGCTGCAGCGTTTACAGCAGAGAACAGAGAGCAGAGCAGAGCTGCAGCGTTCACAGCAGAGCACAGAGAGCAGAGCAGAGCAGAGCTGCAGCGTTTACAGCAGAGAGCAGAGAGCAGAGCAGAGCTGCAGCGTTCACAGCAGAGCACAGAGAGCAGAGCAGAGCTGCAGCGTTTACAGCAGAGCACAGAGAGCAGAGCAGAGCTGCAGCGTTTACAGCAGAGCACAGAGAGCAGAGCAGAGCTGCAGCGTTTACAGCAGAGCACAGAGAGCAGAGCAGGACTGCAGCGTTTACAGCAGAGAGCAGAGAGCAGAGCAGAGCTGCAGCGTTTACAGCAGAGCACAGAGAGCAGAGCAGGACTGCAGCGTTCACAGCAGAGCACAGAGAGCAGAGCAGAGCACAGAGAGCAGAGCAGAGCACAGAGAGCAGAGCAGGGCTGCAGCGTTTACAGCAGAGCACAGAGAGCAGAGCAGAGCTGCAGCGTTTACAGCAGAGCACAGAGAGCAGAGCAGGGCTGCAGCGTTTACAGCAGAGAGCAGAGAGCAGAGCAGGGCTGCAGCGTTTACAGCAGAGAGCAGAGCAGGGCTGCAGCGTTTACAGCAGAGCACAGAGAGCAGAGCAGGGCTGCAGCGTTTACAGCAGAGAGCAGAGAGCAGAGCAGAGCTGCAGCGTTTACAGCAGAGAGCAGAGAGCAGAGCAGGGCTGCAGCGTTTACAGCAGAGAGCAGAGAGCAGAGCAGGGCTGCAGCGTTTACAGCAGAGAACAGAGAGCAGAGCAGAGCTGCAGCGTTCACAGCAGAGCACAGAGAGCAGAGCAGGGCTGCAGCGTTCACAGCAGAGCACAGAGAGCAGAGCAGAGCAGGGCTGCAGCGTTTACAGCAGAGCAGAGCAGAGCTGCAGCGTTTACAGCAGAGCACAGAGAGCAGAGCAGGGCTGCAGCGTTCACAGCAGAGCACAGAGAGCAGAGCAGAGCAGAGCTGCAGCGTTTACAGCAGAGAACAGAGAGCAGAGCAGAGCTGCAGCGTTTACAGCAGAGAACAGAGAGCAGAGCAGAGCTGCAGCGTTTACAGCAGAGAACAGAGAGCAGAGCAGAGCTGCAGCGTTTACAGCAGAGAACAGAGAGCAGAGCAGAGCTGCAGCGTTTACAGCAGAGAACAGAGAGCAGAGCAGAGCTGCAGCGTTTACAGCAGAGAACAGAGAGCAGAGCAGAGCTGCAGCGTTTACAGCAGAGAACAGAGAGCAGAGCAGAGCTGCAGCGTTTACAGCAGAGAACAGAGAGCAGAGCAGAGCTGCAGCGTTTACAGCAGAGAACAGAGAGCAGAGCAGAGCTGCAGCGTTTACAGCAGAGAACAGAGAGCAGAGCAGAGCTGCAGCGTTTACAGCAGAGAACAGAGAGCAGAGCAGAGCTGCAGCGTTTACAGCAGAGAACAGAGAGCAGAGCAGAGCTGCAGCGTTTACAGCAGAGAACAGAGAGCAGAGCAGAGCTGCAGCGTTTACAGCAGAGAACAGAGAGCAGAGCAGAGCTGCAGCGTTCACAGCAGAGCACAGAGAGCAGAGCAGAGCAGAGCTGCAGCGTTTACAGCAGAGAACAGAGAGCAGAGCAGAGCTGCAGCGTTCACAGCAGAGCACAGAGAGCAGAGCAGAGCACAGAGAGCAGAGCAGAGCACAGAGAGCAGAGCAGAGCAGAGCTGCAGCGTTTACAGCAGAGCACAGAGAGCAGAGCAGGGCTGCAGCGTTTACAGCAGAGCACAGAGAGCAGAGCAGGGCTGCAGCGTTTACAGCAGAGAGCAGAGCAGAGCTGCAGCGTTTACAGCAGAGAGCAGAGAGCAGAGCACAGAGAGCAGAGCACAGAGAGCAGAGCAGAGCAGAGCTGCAGCGTTTACAGCAGAGCAGAGCAGAGCTGCAGCGTTTACAGCAGAGAACAGAGAGCAGAGCAGAGCTGCAGCGTTTACAGCAGAGCACAGAGAGCAGAGCAGGGCTGCAGCGTTTACAGCAGAGCACAGAGAGCAGAGCAGAGCACAGAGAGCAGAGCAGAGCACAGAGAGCAGAGCAGAGCACAGAGAGCAGAGCAGAGCACAGAGAGCAGAGCAGAGCACAGAGAGCAGAGCAGAGCTGCAGCGTTTACAGCAGAGCACAGAGAGCAGAGCAGAGCTGCAGCGTTTACAGCAGAGCACAGAGAGCAGAGCAGAGCAGGGCTGCAGCGTTTACAGCAGAGCACAGAGAGCAGAGCAGAGCTGCAGCGTTTACAGCAGAGCAGAGCAGAGCTGCAGCGTTTACAGCAGAGCACAGAGCATCCACTGTTTCTTCAGCATGTTGCGGAGCGTGTCTGAATACCGCCGGAAGAGCGTGCTGCGCATGCGCCGCCCGATGATGACGAGCACGAGGGCGGGTGTCACCTGTGCGTGCGCGCGCCCCGTACGTCAGATCCGAGGCGCACCGAGGAACGGAGCCGCGCGCGTTACGAGCAATCCCGCGAGTCAAAAAAAAAAAAAGGGGGGTGGGGGGGGGGGGGGGGGGGGGGTCCTCCCGAAGATCCGGTCTCCGTCCCCGAGGGTCGGACGTCATGCTCCGGTAGGCTCTGGATTATTGATGAGGATGATGAGGATGAGGATGATGATGGAGGATCTGCCGGACTTCAGAGACGTGGAGCACAAGCTGGGCCGCAAAGTTCCGGAGAGTTTGATTCGTTCATTCGCGGGCGACCCGTTCAGAGGCTCGGAATCCCGCGAGCGAACCGATGCTCTACAGACGCTCCACAACAACATCAGCTGCCTGCGACAACAGATGGTGAGTGGCGCGCTCCGAAGAGTCGTTTAGCCCGATCCGAAAGAGTCGTTTAGCCCGATCCGAAAGAGTCGTTTAGCCCGATCCGAAAGAGTCGTTTAGCCCGATCCGAAAGAGTCGTTTGGACGGAACCAGCGACTCGCTGCGTTTGTTTCGCTCAGGCCGCTCTGTTTAAACCTCATAAGCGCGTTCAGGACCATCACCAGACGTTTATAACGCATTCATGTCTGTTTATAATCACACAGCACATCTGTATAATAACGAATTGAGGTTTTGAAGTCTGGCTTATGATTCACCTTACGGGTTAATGGGCTTATATTCACACGAACAGGTTTCAACAGAGTTCAGACACACTCGAAGTGACCCGAACGCGATTGTGTGTTTTTTCTGTGTGTGTGTGTGTGTGTGTGTGTGTGTGTGTGTGTGTGTGTGTGTGTATGAGAGAGAACGGAGAGAGAGAGAGAGAGAGTGGTGTGTGGTGGAGAGAGAGAGAGAGAGAGTGTGTGTGTGTGTGTGTGTGAGAGAGAGAGAGAGAGAGTTGTGTGTGTGTGGTGTGTGTGTGTAATGAGGAAGAGAGACGAGGCGTGGGTGTGTGGGTGTGTG
>JADLZN010000153.1:100000-107500 GCA_018155175.1 Sinocyclocheilus anophthalmus
AAGAGCCTTTTGAACAGGATGAAGACGTCCCGATTTTTCTTATTTTGCTGAAATATAATTGTTTCCCATTTAGTTCTGCCCTTCGGAAGCAACAGAAGATACTTGCATGTTTCCCGGAAGACAAATTAAATGAAGGCTCTTAATGCATCATGTTTCCTTCTGGATCATTTTCTTAAATATATATTTATATACATAATAAATATACACAGTACACACACATATTTTATGTAAACAAAATTTTTTATTTTGGATGTGATTAATCGCGTTGCACTAGTAATTTTAGTACTTCAACTTATTCAGATAGTTGCCACGGCACTATTTCTAATCTTCATTAAAGTTTAACTTTGTCATCTGACTCTCATGTTGTTTGTTGTTTCTGCTTGATTTCACTGAACAGAAGCTGTTTTCAGTGGTTTTAGTTTAGATGTGTTTTGTGTGTTGGTGATTTAGTGTCGAGGTCGTTGACCTCTGCAGGCCTGACCGCACATTTAAAGAGACAGACGTTTATCTGACCACCGTGAGAGACTGGAGGGGCATTTTCAGGTCAAACCAAACCCAGGAGCACATAAACACCCATAATATACACACCACACACATCAACACAAACACTCAACACCACACATACCACACCACAACACATAACACACACTCATACACATACACACACACACACACACACATACACACAAACATACACATACACACACACACACACATACACATTATACACACACACACACATACACAAACACACACACACATATACACACACTCACACACATACACCTACACACCACACACATAAACACACACACACACCACACATATACACACACACACACACATACACACACACACACACACACACACACACACACACAAACATATACACACACACACACATATACACACACACACAAACTCTACACACACACACAAACTCTACACACACACACACACACAAACAAACCACACAACACACACAATACACATACACACACACACACACACACACATATATACACACACACACATTCACAGGCCATAAATGGACACACATTCTCTCTCTCTCTCTCTCAGACCGGCTGTTGCCTTTCAAGGCTGTAAACCTTTTAACCATTACATCTTAACAAGCTCCCAGTGTTCATCAGACCATCAGATACTGAAAGTGTGTCAGCATTGATCGCTCTTAAAGGGACAGTTCACTCAAAATGATCGTTCCGTCATCGTTTCCTCCTGTTAATTCCAGTCCAATCCACACGGTTTGTTTTGTTCATTTGCTGTAACAGCAGAGTTAATGAATCGCTGGACTGTTCCTGTAGCACACAGTGACGGCGTGTGTGTTGCCGTGGGGAACAGTGGCAGTATTATGGTCTGTCTGAGGGTTCGTGTTCACGTCTGACGCGAATCTCATGCAAATCTGCCTCTTTGTATTGGCTTTATTTGCCTTGCTGAGATGTTTTGCCTGTATTGTGCTGCCCCCCCCCGCCCCCCCCGAAACACGAAAAACAAGCCGGTTCAATCGAGAAGGGCTCTGGGTTGAATCGCCATAAATGATTCAGTGTGTCGCATTAGTTCGACTCCTTTGAGTCTCCAGTGTTTCATCACTCATGTTCATCTAGTCCTTTCGTTCTTCGAGCAGACGAGGGAGTTCAGATAATGCGATATTATGAGAAAGTAGTCTTGTGGGGATTGGGGTCTTAGACCGACGAGGGATTGTGTTTCCATTAGTGTGTGTGTGTGTGTGTGTGTGTGTGTTTACTAGTACTTCAGAGTTGGTAACAAATTACACTGTTGACTTTAATGCTTTTAATTTTACAGACCAGAAAGTGTTCAAGGTTCAGCTCAAGTTCAGCTGAATCAAAAGCTCTTGCGGTTATAAACCACAGAATATTAGTTTGTTTCCGCAAACAGTTTAACCAAATAGAGAGCCCTGTGATTGCATTAATGTGCTTGAAAGTTGGAAGTGAATGAACATATGAAAGGTTGGGTCGGAAGCAGAAATGGGAAAATTTGTTGTATCGAGGGACGACCTTTGAACTTTTCTGCACAAAATGTGTGATCATTTGGATTGCCGTTTAAACAGACCCTTACAGTACGAAACTAGGCGTGTGCGATACGTCTGCGGCATATCGTAATTTTGTTTTAAACACTGTGTATTTGACCCGGATCGGAGTAATCACAAACACACCAACACAAAACAGAGTTTGCAGCGTGCGTCTAGAGTGTTGTTCTTTCACTGCCATGTTCAGTTCTAGTAAAATGCATATAGAATATGAAGAATATCAACAACTGTAGGAGTCAGCTGTCCACTGAACATCTGCACAAATAACACACTCAGCAAAATTCAGTCTATTACGTTACCCATTAAAATCCCAGAACAATGTGCGGAGTTGTAATTTGCTGCCGTTACGCAGGACTCAGAATGAAGCTAACTCTGAACCTTAACATATATTAAAATACCATAATACTTTTATTCATTGGACAACATTCAATTCATCAAAAGTGACCGAAAAACGACAATTTATGTGTGACAAAAGATTTCTGTTTCAAATAAATGCTGTTCTTTTGAGCTTTCTGTTCATCTGGGAATCCTGAAAAAATTAATGCATCACAGTTTCCACAAAAATATTGGGCAGCACAACAGTTTTAAACATGGATAAGAATCAGAAATGTTCTCGAGCAGCGGCCTCAGCCTATTTAAATGATTTCTGAAGATTCAGTGACATGAAGAACGGGAGGAATGAGGGAATGATGCTTGGAAACTACAGATGCGCAATCACAGGAAATACATACAGTTTAACAACTTACTACTTATAAAGCAGTGTTTTCGATCTAATAATATTTAGCTATTTAGGTCATAAGTGTGTGGATAGAGCTGTTGTAGTGTTTCTGACGTGTTTCTCGGAGCAGGATCATCTGCGCGGCCATCGAAGTGGGCCCTGAGTGGATGCATTCAGCTGCTTGTCATCAACGAGGGATCGATCGATCGCTGGGTGATGGAGGGAGCGCGGGGGGGCGGAAAGCAGCCGCGGGGGGGCAGTCGTGACGGGGACAGCTTGTGCACCTATCAGACGGCGCGGAGTCTGAGTGCGGCTCCTGCAGCGACGGGCTGGACGGGATCTCGCTGGGCAGTTATCTGGACACGCTCGGGGACGAGGAGCCCGACCGCCGCTCGCCCGCTAGCCTCTCAGACGGCCTCAGACCCCCCGCGGATCAGGAGACGCTCGGCAAGCCTCCGCTGCGGCCTCGCGTGGAAACCGACGAGTACTACTGCTTCGGATAACGCTGATTATCCAAAGACTTCTGGCGGCGATCCAGAGGGAGAGCTACACTCTCACCAATCGTTTTGGGAAATTCTTCTTGTTAATCGGCTGTGACTGATTTAGCCCACACTTCTTGTTCTAAAGCTTTTTTTCTGTAAGTCATCGATGTTTGAGTTTGACTTTCTAAACGTTTCTTAAAGGGGTCATCGGATGCCCATTTTCCACAAGTTGATATGATTCTTTAGGGTCTTAATGAAAAGTCTATAACATACTTTGGTTAACATTTCTTAGTGGTAGTGTAAAACAACACCCTGTTTACCCTGTCGAAAACAGCTCTGTTCACAGCAAGCCGTTTTGGTGCTTGTCTCTTTAAATGCTTACTGAGCTGGTTAGACCCGCGGCCCATCTCTTCGGGGGTGCGTGAGCCGTTCTCATGAGACTGTTTACTTTAGCTGCGGAACTTGCTAATTAGCACATTATTAGGAAAAAAGAAAGATTTGTAAAGATTCATAAAAGAACCTTATACTCACTTCTTCTGAAGGTGAAGCTGGATCACGAATGATTCGATATAGTGAACATAGACGCATTTAAGTAGATCGGGGGAGCATTCCCTTCAGAAACAAACGTAATCCACTGCATCTTCTTCCAGCCTTTGTCTTAAATGTTTGTTTCAGGCGTGAGAATCCGGCTCTAGTCGATAGATTGGCTGCGTTCACACTCATTCAGTCCGGTTTGAATGCTGAATTCAGTTCAGTTTACCGTGATGTCCACGCTCTGAAGATGGACTCACTATCCACATTGTCCAGGAGTATCTCCAGCGACAGTTTCTAATGAAATAACAGAGTTATATCTGCAGGTCTTACAAAATCTCAATTGACTGTTTCACAAATGTAAGGCCTTGAAGGGTCTTAAATCAGAAAGTCTTAAATCCATAAAGGCATGGCATTAAATGTAGCATGCACTAGAAAAAAACCAAATCTCTTCCTCATTGTTTTTGTCTTGTTTTCCAGTACAAATATCTAAGCATCCTTAAATCAAGATACATGAGATACAAAATGCTCATAATGTGAAAGCTTGTTTTCCGAGGCGCTGAGGCTACGTCTACATTAATCCGGATACGATTTCATTTTAAAACACTAGTGTTTTCAAGCGTTTTCCAAAAGTTCCTCATCCCCATGGGAACGCCAGAAAACGTTACATTCGCTTTACTGCGCATGTGTAAAACCTCATAAGAGCTGATCGAGACGATACAGACAGAACAATGATACGTTTTCACGCAGTTCTTCTGACAGGATCATTTTATTTAGGAAAAGATCTCATCATTCACTGACGCGTCCAGGTCGCAATCACTCACGATTGTACGTCTGATCCTAAAACACAACTGCTCTCATGTACATTTCTTTGCAGGACTGTGATATGAAGAGTGTACAGAGTAGCACATCTGTAGCAACAGCGTGAAAGTGAATAGCATGTAACAATACCGGTATAAACATAGATATATATATCGATATGTGTCACATGACTACATGCGTCATCTTTATCAAAAGTCTCTGTTTTCAGTCCACACTACAGTGCGAAAACTGTGTTTTCAGATATATCCACTTTGGAGAGCGTTTTCAGAAAGCTGTCTCGGTGTGATCTGGAGGCCGAAACAGAGAGAAAAAGATGCTAGTGGGGACAAGACCGGAACCAAATGAAAGGAGTTTTATATTGTTCCCATTTGTTCTTCACTTTTGTTCATTTTCTCAGAAAACAAGACTTCATATGTTCATTTGGCATCTTTAGACATTTGCACTGGTAAACAACACAAATACTGAGGAAGAGCTTGTTTTCAGTAAAAGTAAAAGGTTTGGAGCAGAGCTATTCGAGCCTTATGCTCTTTTTATTTTTATTTATTATAATTTTTTTAATAATTGGAATGTCAAACTTTGAAGCATTTCAGAAGTCTTAAATAAAAACCTTTAAAAGTCTTAAATTATGATTAAATCCTGCAGGAAACCCTGTTAAAGAGACTTGAGCTTGACGCCAGTATTAGTTGAGTTTCAAAACCGAGGCTGTGCTTGGATTTTATCACCATCTCAGACTGGCGTCATCAGAGAAGAAACGCCATCCCAGCTATTTTTCATATTTCGACTGTTTTGTTTTCTCCTGTGGATTAATGTGAATGAACTATATAGGCTACAATAGCATTCTGTTAGTTATAAGCACTCTGCAGTGTTGTGGTCTGCCGCTTTAAATGCTCGCACCCTATAAAGCAGGATGGATTCTCGTTTAACAACTGAATAAATAATAATTTTGGAATCCTCAAGACAGCGGTTGATCCGTACGATTGTGAAACTATACTGTAGCGTTAACTAATGCTGTCGTTCATGTTTAGTGAAAGAAAAGCACACCAGATCAGACTGAACAGGCCACACATTCACTGACATGACGACGAAACCATGTTTATTTTATGGTTATTAATGAAAAGAGCGACACGTGGAGCGAGCATGAGATTTGAGCACTAGAACGAATGAATGCAAACCTACTCTTAACATCTCTTTATTTGATTGAACTATGATCACGCGGTGCTCCTTAGACCAACTCAGTGCTTGCGTTAAAATATATTAAGCATAACTGACCCTTTGCAAAAAAACCCGGGTTAGTTACTGTTGCTATGTCCGACAAGCCATGCCGCTCTCGCACTACACTCATGTTCTCACGCAGTAAAAATACGATGCTGTAGCATCTCAGTTCAAGCGGCACGTGAAACCCATCGTCTTTTCATGTTCACTTAAAGCACGAAATAAACATGAATGAACATCAGAACGTATTGTATTTCAACCGCAGAAAGACATCAATGCACAACATTTTTCAAGTTTAAGTCCACCGAAATTAATCCACTCTCCTGTCTGATTTGTTTGTCGGGCAAGATGGCGGATTCGGCGTTATGTTCGGTCAGATCGCCTGTCACTCAAGCTCTTCGCGAACGGTCGACTGCATCTTTAACAGGAAATATTCCTACAGTGTTCGGACGGAAAGAAACATTTGTGCCCGCTTTAACACTGTTTGGTGTTATTAAATGAGTCTGAAGCACTGAGTGTGAATGCAGCAGATCCATCACACGCTAGTGCTAATGCTAATGTCGTAAACCCCTCACACGTTTACACTGAAAGCTGTCGGTGCTCTGCTAATGTGCGAACTGACGGGATTCACAGTCGTTCTGTGACGTTTCGAGCGCTTTTGCGTTGAAGTGCAATTCCTGCTCATGCCAAAGCTAGTTAGCGACTCTTTAACGCGTTTAACTGACGCTCGTTCAGGTTTGACTCTTCTCTGCAGTAATGAGATTGCTCTTACTTGAATCTGTGACGTTTTCAAGTCAATGTAGTAACTTTGTTTTCGCTTTGTGATATCTTGAGAACTGTTATGTTGTGTCGATGTTGAATCCCACTGATTGAAATGTTGCTGTTTGTGCTGCCATTTCATTCGTTTCTTATTGTGTGCTTGATTGATTGAATACTCCTCGTTTATGATGTTCATTTTCAACTTTGTTTTTGGGGAAATGGCGTTCTACATTGTGACTTATTTCGTCTGTCTGTGTTTTCTGAAGCACGTAAAGTCTTTTAACGAAATGTTTTAATGTAAAATAAAATAAAAGTTGGAAATGAGCTTGACTTTGCGCATCGTAAACAGCACTGAACAATAGACACATGATGAATGGGATCGAGATGAAGCGCAAAGCTCAACGATATCCAGAAGTCTAACTTTGAGAATAGAGTTGTGTTGTCTCAAGCAGTCTTGATTAGATAAACGCACAGAGATCATGGCGTTCAGTTCATCCGTGCACAGAGTCTCATTGATTCACTGCACACAGAGTCGAGTTCATTCAGTGCATCTGATTCACAGTCCATGCATTCATGAGCACTAACCCACGCTAACAGAGATAAAGACGCGTTTGATGCTGATTGCATGTGTTTAGCAGACACATTACACTGTAATAACTTAGAGACAGACTTAGGTTTGGCTTGAGAAAACCTGACCAGAACCTTTGAAGAAGCTTGAAGGTGTTCAGTGTGAAGACGTTTTAAGTTTGAATAAATAGTAGCTTTAGTTTGAAGCTATCTCTGCAGTCTGTGTTGCAAAAGCACAGGTTGCTAACATGTTGTAGCATGCTAATAACATTTACAGGTTTTTTTCAGCTGCTTACACACATTTTCCAAACTTTGCCTCTTTTTATCAAAACTTTACACACAAA
>JADLZN010000153.1:112500-121814 GCA_018155175.1 Sinocyclocheilus anophthalmus
TGATTAGTAATATGCATTGCTAAGAACTTCATTTGAACAACTTTAAAGATGATTTTCTCAATATTTAGATTTTTTTGCACCCTCAGATTCCAGATTTTCAAAAAGTTGTATCTCAGCCAAATATTGTGCTATCCTAACAAACCATACATCACTGGAAAGCTTATTTATTCAGCTTTCAGATGATGCATACATCTCAATTTCACAAAATCGACCCTTATGACTGGGTTGTGCTCCAGGGTCACAATTATCGTTTTTTTGGGTTGAGGTTGTGGAATGTGTTTAGGACAGGCCGCGTTAGATCATGTGACCGCGGAGGTGAAGTCATGTGACCAAGGAGGTGAAGTCATGTGACCTGGAAGGAGCACATCAGGGTCTCGTCGACGCTCATCATTCCTCCAGCATTGTCGAACTCGCCGCAGTAATTGGGCGCCGAGAACAGCGTGACCAGCTGGCGTTTGGCGAAGAACTCGTAACCGTCCTCGACCACCTGCAAAACAACAGCAGACCGTCATAGACCAGTCCAACAAAACCACCACAGTCACTAATAGTATTACGCTTAGTTGTTGGTAATGCACATTTGACAGTAAAGCACAGATTGAGTTGGGAAGCATACAAAATGTACTTTCATTAACAACAGTCACAAGCTTTACATGGAAAATGTATTTATACTCTTGTTAAATGTACCATTATTCTTCTACCGTGTTAAACTGAACTGACCAACAACTACTAAAAGGAGCGCTCTTCCCTCGCTTAATGTGAGATTCAGTCGCAAATGGAAGAAACGTTTGTTTGTCAAGGCACTTTGTGACTTTTCTTACTTCATCAAGAAATCAAGTTGCCAAAGTTTTGCACTTTTTGTGTATGATTTGATATTTTATAATTGTGATTTTATCATTTCAAAATTAAGCAAAAAAGTGGAAATGAGTGACTAATAAGCCTATAAGTGCTCCTCTGCTGCCACCTGCTGGTTACAGTGGTAATCTGATGTCTTTTTTTTATTTTAAACTAGCTCAAACTAAACCTTCTGGAAACCCTGAAACCACAACTGGCTGCAAAAAAACACCAATTAAACATTTGCATTTCCCATCATTCAAAGAACGTGTCTGATATAATAACTTTGGTAACACTGTGAATGTTTGAGTTTGATGAACGGAGTCAACAAGCGTTTGTTGTATAATTTGTGTGAAATGTAAAGCATCGTGAATGTGGCTGATGGAGAGGAGTTTGGTCACCTGATGCGCGCGGCAGATGAGATCCAGATCGTGACGGTTCAGGAATTTACTGACCACATCCGCTCCGAAGGTGAAGGACACGCCGCGATCATTCTCTCCCCAACCCTGAACATCCTTATCCGGATCTGACCACAGCAGATCACACAGCAGCCCTGGAACACACACACACACACACACAAAAAAAAAAAAAAAAACACACACACACACACAGACAGAGAGACACATGCACACACACACACACACACACACAAGACACACAGAGCAGACAGGCACACACACACACACACACCCACCACACACACACAAACACACACACAAAAAAAACACACACACACACACACACACACACACACACACACACACACACACACAGACAGAGATACACATGCATGCACACACACACACACACACACAGAGACAGACATGCACACACACACACACACACACACAGACGAGAGACAACATGCACACCACCCACACACACAGAGACAGACCATGCACACACACACACACACACACACACACACACACACACACAGACAGATATACACATGCATGCACACACACACACACACACAGAGACAGACAGACACACACACAACACACACACACACACACACACGTGTCTCTCACACACACACACACACAGATACATACAGGCACACACACACCACACCACACATACCGAGATACACATGCCATGACACACCCCACACACAACACAGACAGACAGTCACACACACACACACACACAGACAGAGAGACACCTGCACACACACACGCTGTAAATCATGAGTATGTAAGAGGGTTTGTTTTGCACCTTGTCTCTAGGATGAGGCAGCTTTATCACCAAACCAACTCACTCCCTAAATACTATTTCAGATGATAGGTTATCCAAGCCAATTCTTGGGTTTACATATTTGGCAGCTATTACACACACACAGACTGGTTTAAGAGGGCTTCAACAATTTGGGAGCCAAAAGAGGGCCTAACCTGCTATCAAGTCCTGTGCTTTTTCTGCTATCATAGACAGCGGCCCATATATGGCGAAGACCGTTTTATTTATACTCATAACAACTGGAGTGATATGCTTAATATTGTGAAGATCTGCTGTATGCCTCTGGTTTAGGTGGTGAGGTGGGTGTGTAGGGACATGTATTTTACGCAATCTGTATATTTATGTCCCTGTAAGATTTATTTTTAAGTGGATTTAATTGTAAAATGTGTGTGTGTGTGTGTGTGAGTGATGTGTGTGTGAGTGAGTGAGTGAGTGTTTGTGTGTGTGTGTGTGTTGTGTGTGTGTGTGTGTGTGTGTGTGAGAGAAGTGGTGAGTGTGAGTGTGAGGTGTGTGTGTGTGTGTGTGGAGTGAGTGAGTGAGTGTGTGTGTGTGTGTGTGTGTGGTGTGTGTGGTGTGTCTGTTTGTGTGTGTGGGTTTGTGTGTGTGTTTGTGTGTGTTTGTGAGAGAGTGTGTGTGTGAGTGTGTGAGTTTGTGTGTGTGTGTGTGTGCGAGTGAGTGAGTGAGTGTGTGGGTGTGTGTGAGGGTGTGTGTGAGTGTGTGAGTGAGTGAGTGTGCGTGTGTGTGTTTGTGTGTTTGTGTTTTTGTGTGTGTGTGTGAGAGTGTGTGTTAGAGTGTGAGTTGAGTGAGTGAGTTGTGTGGGGGGGAGAGTTGGGTGTGGTGTGAGGTGATTGAGTGAGTGTGTATAGAGTGTGGTGGGAGGTGTGTGTGGGAAGTGTGTGTGAGAGTGTGAGTGAGTGAGTGAGTGTGTGTGTGTGAGAGTGTGTGTGTGTGTGTGTGTGAGTGAGTGAGTGTGTATCGAGGTGTGTGTGTGTGTGTTGATGAGTGAGTTAGTGAGTGTGTATAGAGTGTGTTGTTAGTGTGTGTGGGAGTGTGAGTGAGTGTGTGTGAGTGTGTGCGAGAGAGTGAGTGTTTGTGTGAGTGTGTGCGAGAGAGTGAGTGCGTGTGTGTGTGTCACCTGTGTCAGGTACGTCCGTGGGTCTCATGATGCGTCTGATCTGCTCCATCGACTGGAGATCTGGAGAAAGCCCTTCAGAAGAGAAACACAGGAGCGTTAGACGTGTCTGTGATCGCTCGTTAACGCTAACGAGGCAGCGCTGCTAAACCTGCCTCCGTGGCAGCAGAAGATCTTCTCGTCCACGATAGCGGCGATCGGCAGACAGTTGAAGCAGTCGGTGAACGTCTTCCACAGCTTGATGTTGAACCTGCGCTTGCCTGCAGGAAAAACAACTAAATACATCACACACAAACACAGGGAACTCTGTCGCATTATTTCACCACAACGTCTAAGAAAAGAAAAGAGAATGATATTATCAAACTTTAAGGACCATTTAGATTCTACTTTCTCATTATTGTAATGGAAAATTTATACTCTGCTACATTGCACCAAATTTCTACATATTAAGTTTGATATGATATCCAACTTAATTTAAAGTAGTGTTTCTTAGTTATGTTTTTCCTAAAGATTTTTCTTACTGTAATACAATTTATCATGGTCGTCTTCATTCATTCATTCATTCACTTTTTAATGCCATGCCAGCATCAAGGCTATTTTCTTGGCGATCTCTGAATAAATTTGACAAGGTATGCAATTAACAAAAAGTTATAAAAGACATTTCAGATGTACACTAGACATCTTTATCATCATCATCCGTTACGGTCAGTTTAGCAAATACTGCCATTATGAATAAATACGATTTACAAATCACTTTTTATTTTATTTTTTTGCATTTCAGTGACGAGTATGCTCTTATTATCATGAAGCGAATGCAAAAATAAATGTTCTTTATGAAAGCGTAATTACTTTTTATGTCGATTGTGTGACGAAGTACGACACGTTCAGGGCAGGCTGCGTTTCTGCGAGAGATTTTCTTGCAATAATGTGAATTTGGGTTTAAATGTGCTTATCGATCATTAAATTATGTGAGAAAGAAAAAGCGATTCTAAAAACAGCCTTAGTTTTCATTAAGCAAAATATATTTCTTTCTTATTTTTAGTTTGCAGTGAAATCCATGCTACATTTATGTAGTTTTGCAAAATGCAGAAGACTTGTCCAAAACAGAAATCAGTGCACAGCTTTATGATCAGCTGCGATGCTTCACTGGTCTGTGTATTCCCAGCGCGAGCCACTCACACTCGTCGTAGAAGCCGTAGATGCGGTTGATGGAGGCGCACTCGTGGTTCCCGCGGAGCAGGAAGAAGTTCTCTGGGTACTTGATCTTGTAGGCCAGCAGCAGGCAGATGGTCTCCAGCGACTGCTTCCCTCGGTCCACGTAATCTCCCAGGAACAGATAGTTGGCCTCCGGAGGGAAGCCGCCGTACTCGAAGAGCCGCAGCAGATCCGTGTACTGGCCGTGGATGTCGCCTGCGGACGAGGAGCGCGTTAGCATTGCTACTGCTGTTTCTCATGCATACAAAGCACTTGTGGTTTATATAGACTTACAGAGACGGAGTGTTCAAATGAGCCCACAAAAAGCATGACTCACATCTACAGAGAACCCTAACGTGACACACTCCGCTGTTTCTATCTAGTCGTGAAGATGGTGTTATATATATATATATATATAAATATATCTTACAATTTCAGCAGGCAACTATTTTTACAGCTACATTAGCGTGAACTGGGCCAAATACAAAAAAAAAAAAAAGTTAAAGTGTGAAATATTATTTGAAGATGTATGTATCATGTAATGGCCAAATAGTTATTTTAAAGTATACACCTCTTGTAAATTATGCAAGTTTACAGTGACATTACAGTACCTTTACTTTACATATCAGAAACTAATTTTGAACTTTCTGTATTTGATTATTCTTTTACAAAAAATTCCAGCCACAATCAATCACTCCAATGTATGTACAATCACAGATGATTAAGCATATACATCGTCACTTTGTTGTTTTGCACACAGACATTATATCATACATGACATAGTCGTGAGATGCATAGACGCGCAACACAAACCATAACAACAACAAAGCTTTCTTGAACCTTTTCTGATAAGAAGTGTGCGCTGCCAACGGGAGCATTTTTGACGATCGTTTCGGTCCAGTCTAGGGCTGCACGATTAATCGGATGCGCGTGACAATCGCAGCTTCTGTCCAATCGCGATTTCAATTCCATTTCGATTTATCGTGCAGCCCTAGTCCAGCCCGCTCGTTTTATCGCATTTATCCACAGTTATCATCGTTTTTTGTCTGGCAGTGACAGCAGGTATGCGATAAAATCTATAATCTATAATCTGACTATTTCTATCTATCTAACATGTGTGTGTGTGTCTGTCTCTGTGTGTGTGTGTGTGTGAGTGAGTGAATGAGTGAGTGAGTGAGTGAGTATAGAGTGTGTGTGTGTGTGTGTGAGAGAGAGAGAATGTGTGGTGTTGTGTGTGTGTGTGTGTGTGTGTGTGTGTTTTTTGTGTTTGTGTGTGTGTGTGTGTTGTGTGTGTGTGTGTGTGTGTGTGTGTGGTTGTGTCTCTGTCTCTGGTGGTGTGTGTGTGTGTGTGTGTGTGTGTGAGAGAATGTGTGTGTGTGTGTGTGTCTGTGTGTGTGTGTGTGTGTGAGTGAGTGAGTGAGGAGTGAGTGTGTGTGTGTGTGTGTGTGGGTGGTGTGTGTGGTGTGTGTGTGTGTGTGGTGGTGTGTGTGTGTGTGTGTGTGTTGTGAGAGAATGTGTGTGTGTGTGTGTGTCTGTCTCTGTTGAGTGTGTGTGTGGTGTGTGGTGCGTGAGTGAGTGAGTAAGATGTGTGTGTGTGTGTGTGTGTGTGTGTGATAGAGAGAATGTGTGTGTGTGTGTGTGTGTGTGTGTGTGGTGTGTGTCTGTCCTCTGTTTGAGTGTGTGTGTGTGTGAGTGAGTGAGTGAGTGAGTGAGTTAGTGTTAGTGATGCGCGGATGAGCTAAAATGTCACCTGTATTTTTGTCTGATTTAGATAACTGCACCCGACCCGAACCGGTCATCACATTAGGGTTCATACGGTCATGAAAAACCTGGAAAAGTCATTGAACAGCAATTTCCAGGTCTAGAAAGTTTTGTAAAAATAAATAAACTCAAAGTTTTTTTGAAAAGTCATGAAAATCTATTTCACAAGTCTCTGTGTAATAGAATTATGTTTAATCAGATCCTGAATTTCGTTGCGGGATTGCGCATATATCGCATTACTCATTCCTGCAGCTTTCGATTTTAAAATGAGGGAAATTGCTGCAAAACTTTTATTCAATATAGCGTGTAGGTTAGAGGAGTAAATAAATCCACTCAAACCATCAGATGAAAACAGCGTGAGTGATGCAGCTGTACTGCGTCTTCTCTCTTAGACTTTCGCTTCACATCGACGCATCTAGAGCTGCTGCTGCGATAGAAGACTTTAGCTCGCGTTTTGGGACAGTTGACAGAATTGTCAATTGCCTGATCGGTCATTGTTGCTTCGTCACAAAAATGTATTATTTTCACATATTTTTAAGTCATTCGGTACTCTCGCTCTCCAGAGGCGTGTGCGCTCACAGTCACATCCAAAGCGCACACTGCGAGCACCGAATTGAGAAAGTACTGTCGGTTTTGTATTAAGTTAATGTAAACAGTTGCGAAATAAAACACATGAGTATTGGTCTTGTGACAGCAGCCTAATAAAGCTGTGCCGTCTTTTATTAATGTTAATCAAACAACAAAGACAGAGAAAATCCCTTACTGCTCTTGACTAAATAATGTTTTGTTGAATAACTTTTAATGTTAATTTAGAGTTTATTCAATTTCTGTAGCCTATATTTAAAACACGTTCATAATTTAGAAAATGTATTTAATACTTAAAAATAATGATTTATTTTATCCACCCGCGACCAACCCGCAAATAATCAGAATGCCTTTTTTTATTACCCGACCCACCCGATCCGCGGATTATCCGCAGCGCCCACGGATATAACCGCCATCCGCGACATCACTAGTGTGTGTGTGTTTGTGTGTGTCTGTCTCTGTGTGTGTGTGTGTCCTGTGTGTGTGTGTGTGTGCTGTGTGTGTGTTGTGTGTGGAGTGTCTGTCTCTCTCTGTGTGTGTGTGTGTCTGTGGTGTGTGTGTGTGTGTGTGTGTGTTTTTGTGTGTGTTTTTGTGTGTGTGTTTTTGTGTGTGTGTTAGTGTGTGTGTGAGTGCATGCTGTGTGGGTGTGTAGGGGGTGTGTCTGGTCTCTGTGAGGTGGCGGGGAGTTTGTGAGCGTGTGTGTGTGTGAGTGTGATTGTGTGTGAGTGTGTGTGTGAGAGAGTATGTGTGTCTGTGTGTGAGTGTGTGTGTGTGTGTGTGTGGGTGAGTGTCTGTGTGTGTGTGTGGTGGGTCTGTGTGTGATGTCTGGTCTCCTGTGTGTGTGTTTTGTGTGTGTGTGTTTGTTTGAGTGTGAGTGTTTGTGTGTGTGTGTGAGTGTGTCTGTCTCTGTGTGTATGTGTGTGTGAGTATGTGCGTGTGAGTATGTGCGTGTGAGTGTGTGCGTGCGTGTGAGGGTGTGTGTGTGTGTTTGTTTGTGTTTTTGTGTGTGTGTGTGGTGTGTGTGTGTATGTGTGTGTGTTGTGAGCACGTGCGTGCTTGCGTGTGTGTGTGAGGTGTCTGTCTCTGTGTGTGAGTGTGCGTGTGTGCGTGTGTGTGTGAGAGAGTATGTGTGTGTGAGTGTGTGTGTGAGTGCTTGTGAGTGTGTGCGTGTCTGTGGTCTGTGTGTGAGCTTGTGCTGTTCTCTGGTGTATGTGTGTGTGTGAGGTGTGATTGCTGTGTCCTGTGTCTGTGTGTGAGGGTGCCTGTTTGTTTGTGTGTGTGTGTGAGTGTGTGAGTGCGTGTGAGTGTGTGCGTGTCTGTGTCTGTGTGTGCATGTCTGTGTCTGTGTGTGAGTGTGAGAGTGTGAGAGAGTGTGTGTGTGTGTGTGAGTGTGTGTTTGTGAGTGTGTGCGTGCGTGCGTGTGAGTGTGAGTGTGAGTGTATGTGAGTGAGAGAGTGTGCGTGTGTGTGTGTGTGAGTGTGTCTGTCTCTGTGTGTGAGTGTGTCTGTCTCTGTGTGTATGTGTGTGTGTGTGCGTGTGAGTGTGAGTGTGAGTGTGTGTGTGTCTCTCTGTGTGCGTGCGTGTGAGTGTGTGTGTGAGTTGTGTGTGTTTTGTGAGTGTGTGTTTGTGAGTGTGTGTGTGTGAGGGCTGCGTGCGTGCGAGGGTGTGTCTCTCTGTGTGCGTGCGTGTGAGTGTGTGTGGGTGTGTCGTGTGTGTGAAGTGTGTTAAGATGTGTGTGTGTGTGTGTGTGAGACTCACCGCAGATCTTGAGCGGGGCCTCCAGCTCCAGCAGGATTGGCTGACTGAGGAAGATCTCACGTGATTTAATGCACAAACCCCGAACCTCCGCCTCCGTCATCTGCACGATCTTCCCTGGACGGCATCCTCGCACTGAAACAGCACACAGCAGCGCTCACATCCACATTTACAGACGGATCTCTAAACTCATTCAAAGTCAAGCTGAACTTTCACATTTGTTCATGCTTTTATCACGTCATCTGGACATTATATTAGGAATGATCCCTACATTTACACTTTACCCTCACTATAAAGATTTTACTACAGTCACACACACACACACCACACCCACACACCCTCTCTCTCTGACACATACACACACACTCCCTCAGAACCTGTTTGAGAACAGCCTGTGTGTTTGACTAAACAGAAAACTCCTCACAGACTCACACGCATGACCTTATGTGGGCACGACACAAAGACACACACGCTGCATTTCTGATTGGCTGCTTTACATGCCTCAAACCAGACACGCAAGAAAACGCATCTTTACCGTGTTAATCCGGGTTTTCTACTATTACTTGTGGAATAATAATACACAGACGCTCTGTGTCTCTTTGAACAAAATATTTTTGATCCGAATGGTACTGGAGATCATACCGCTGTATCTGTATACGATATGACGTGTGTGAGAGTGTGTGTGTGGTGTGAGAGAGAGGAGAGAGAGAAGCGAGAGAGATAGAGTGTGTGTGTGTTTGTGTAAGATAGAGAGAGAAGCTAGAGAGAGATAGAGAGAGGAGAGAGAGAGAGAGTGTGTGGTGTGTGTGAGTGTGAG
>JADLZN010000153.1:124035-216829 GCA_018155175.1 Sinocyclocheilus anophthalmus
TGCCTTTGCATTTTAATGTGCTTTCAAACGCTTGAAGCAGCAGCACAGGACACAGCGCACAGCCGGACCGATTCATTCATGCTCATCAAAGAACAAAACCATCAATAACTGCTCTTGACTTCATATCTTTTGTAACTTTAATGAGGATTGATCTCGGGAAATAAAACTATAGGCCTAGTATTTGTGAGCTGCTGGCTTCAGTTTCCGTCCCTGAGAGGTGTTGAGTTGTTAATTACTGCTGACCGCTCACAGGCCTTTAGCTGAGTGTGTGTCCAGTGTGGTGTGTGTTGTGTTGAAGCCACAGCTCACGTGTTCTGTGCAACACAAGACTTTGTAAGAACACAGAATAAGTCAGTTTGACATCTGCGTGTTTAACTCATATTCTTGGAATCGTTAAGAATCAGAATCGGTCAAATCCAAACGATACTCAACCCTAATAATCTGCATCATTTAGGACAGCACTCAGCTAAAAGTTACTCATGCATAAATATTATAAACTAAATATTTTAATTTGTGAAAGTAACACCTTTATGACGGGGTTTTCTCCTGAATGACTGAACCGTTGCACCTGTGATGTGTTTTGTTCTTCAGCAGTGACCTGTGCTTCTGAGCAGACTGTGCTCACGCGCTGCTTACATTCGATACATTGTGTCTTGTGTTTCCAGCAGAGCATCCTGCAGAAGCTGTTTCTGACTGTAACACTGATGCACACAAGCTAATAACACGTGTGTACAGTCAGGCTTGCTGCTCTTTCTGTCATTTAGCCGGATTCATCATTCCAGGCACTTTACAAAAGCTGCTGAAAGCTGCCAAAAACTTTTTAAAAATAGCTAAATGTGTTGCTAGGTGCTTTTTGAAAAAAATAAAGTTGCTAAATCTAGCAACACAGTTTATATGTGTCCCTGCAGCACAAAAGCAGTGTTGAGTCGCTGGGGGATATTTGTAGCAATAGCCAACAATACATTGTATGGGTCAAAATTATACATTTCTCTTTTATGCCAAAAATCATTAGGATATTAAGTAAAGATCATGTTCCATGAAGATATTTAGTAAATGTCCTACCATAAATATATCAAAACTTAATGTTTGATTAGTAATATGCATTGCTAAGATCTTCATCTGGACAACTTTAATCGCGGTTAATCGCGGTTTTGTCAGAAGCGTCGCTCGAGTAAACTGTGTGTCGCAGTCCGCGCAGCACAAGGCCTTCTTCCCGGTCAGAAACCGCGCGAACGATCTACGTAAGCCCGCCACTCGCCGCTCAGAGTCCGCGCACACCGAGCCGAGGAAGAGGAAGAGGATGAAGGCCGCTCACTCACCCTCCAGCAGTCTGGAGATCAGAGAATCCACGTCCAGCTCCCCCTCCGCCATGATGCCTGAGCCCGACGCACGCGCGGCGCGAGCACGACACCCGCACGAGCACGAGCAGCTCACGCGCGCGCGCTTGATCACTTCATCAGTTCAGTGTAGAATTATTCCGTTTCAGTGTAGAATTATTCTGTTTCAGTGTAGAATTATTCTGTTTCAGTGTAGAATTATTCTGTTTCAGTGTAGAATTATTATGTTTCAGTGTAGAATTATTCTGTTTCAGTGTAGAATTATTATGTTTCAGTGTAGAATTATTCTGTTTCAGTGTAGAATTATTATGTTTCAGTGTAGAATTATTCTGTTTCAGTGTAGAATTATTCTGTTTCAGTGTAGAATTATTCTGTTTCAGTGTAGAATTATTCTGTTTCCGTGTAGAATTATTCTGTTTCAGTGTAGAATTATTCTGTTTCAGTGTAGAATTATTCTGTTTCAGTGTAGAATTATTCTGTTTCCGTGTAGAATTATTCTGTTTCCGTGTAGAATTATTCTGTTTCCGTGTAGAATTATTCTGTTTCAGTGTAGAATTATTATGTTTCAGTGTAGAATTATTCTGTTTCAGTGTAGAATTAATTCTCATTATAACCTGTTATAACACAGAGAGACACGGTGCACATCACAGCCGTACACTTTATTCCAGTAACATCAGATTAGACTGAAATAAGTGCCACACCACTGATAGCAATAACCCCAAACAGTCCATTTCTTTCAGTTGCCAAGCAGTTTTATAATGCTTCTGTAAATGCAGGACATTGTCATGAATGTTTTGTGTGCTTGTATGTCTGCTCTGCGCACCAAAGCTGTACAGAAAACAACAACAGTAATAGTGTGAAACACATGCAGGAGCAGACTGTACATGAATCACAGTCTAATATTGTTACGTTATCTGTTCATATCTTGCTGTATTCATAATATATAACATGCCGATATGATTAGATCTCTCAGGGAAACAGACAAATCAATCATAATGGACAAGGCGCCCTTCATAATCTATGCAACTTTTTTTTTAATGGTCAATTTACTCTATTCTTGTTGTTGTGTTTGTTGTTGTTGTGTGTTGTTGTTGTTGTTGTGTGTTGTTGTTGTGTGTTGTTGTTGTTGTTGTCATTGTTGTTGTTATTGTTGTGTGTTGTCGTTGTTGTTGTCATTGTTGTTGTCGTTGTTGTTGTTGTTGTTGTTGTTGTTGTTGTTGTTGATGTTGTGGGTTGTTGTTGTGTTGTGTGTTGTTGTTGTTGTGTGTTGTTGTTGTTGTTGTGTGTTGTTGTTGTGTGTTGTTGTTGTTGTTGTTGTTGTGTGTTGTTGTTGTTGTTGTCATTGTTGTTGTCATTGTTGTTGTCGTTGTTGTTGTTGTTGTTGTGTGTTGTTGTTGTTGTGTGTTGATGTTGTGGGTTGTTGTTGTGTTGTGTGTTGTTGTTGTGTGTTGTGTGTGTTGTTGTGTGTTGTTTTTGGTGTTTGTGTTTTTGTTGTTGTTGTTGTTTTTGTGTGGTAGTTGTTGTGTGTTTGTTGTTGGTGGGTGGTGTTTTTTTGTTGTTGTTGTTGTTGTTGTTGTTGTTGTGTGTTGTTGTTGTTGTTGTGTGTTGTTGTTGTTGTTGTTGTGGGTAGTTGTTGTTGTTGTTGTTGTGTGTTGTGTGTTGTTGTGTGTTGTTGTTGTTGGTTGTTGTTGTGTTGTGTGTTGTTGTTGTTGTGTGTTGTGTGTTGTTGTTGTTGTTGTTTTGTTGGTGTTGTGTGTGTGTGTGTTGTGTGTTTTGTGTGTGTGTGTGTGTGTTGTTGTTGTTGTTGTTTTTTTTTGTTGTTGTTGTTGGTGTTGTGTGTTGTTGTTGTTGTTTGTTGTGTGTTGTTGTTTGTTGTTGTGTGTGTTGTTGTCTGTTGTTGTTGTTGTGGGTTAGTTGTTGTTGTGTTTGTTGTTGTTGTGTGTTGTTTTGTTGTTGTGGTGTTGGTGTTTGTTGTTGTTGTGGTGTGTGTTTTGTTGTTGTTGTTGTTGGGTGTTGTTGTTGTTGTTGTTGTTGTGTGTTGAGTGTTGTTGTTGTTGTTGTTGTCAGGAGAGTGCTGTCACCACTGAGCTGCCTATCAGTCCTTCAAGGGGCAGCAGTGTTAAAAAAGACCATTACACTGTCACAGTTACTAGTATTTATTAGTATTTTACAAACACATTACACTGTAGCAAAGTTACTTATATTTGTATGTTTACATGTTATATTTGGAAGACCGACTGAAAGGTGGACCTCATCGATGGGCTGCAGAGACTGACACTGACAACATATAGTTTGGGTAAATATTATGAGATATATCAAGCTAGTGTTTTGTGTGTGTGAGTGAGGCGAGTGGGTTGTGAGTGTGTGTGTGTGTGATTTGAGTGAGTTAGTGTGTGTGTGTGTGTGTGTGTGTGTGTGTTTGAGTGCGTGATCGCGTGTGTGTGTGTGTGTGTGTGTGTGTGAGTGTGTGTGTGTGTGTGTGTGTGTGTGTGAGTGATGCGCGAGTGTGTGTGTGTGTGTGTGTGTGTGTGTGTGTGTCTGTGTGTGTGTGTGTGTGTGTGTGTGTGTGTGTGTATGTGTTTAGTGTGTGTGTGTGTGTGGTGGTGTGTGTGTTTGTGGAGGATGGACGACTGTGTGTGTTTGTGGAGGATCAGTGTGTGTGTGTGTGTGGTTTGGTTGTGTGTGAGTGTTTGTTTGTGAGTTGAGGTGTGGTGTGTGTGTGTGTGTGTGTTTTGTGGTGTGTTTTGGTGTGTGTGTGTGTGTGTGTGTGTGTGTGTGAGAGGGTGTGTGTGTGAGTGAGTGTGGGTGGGTGTGTTTGTGTGGTTTTAAAGATGTTAACTATAAAACTGCAATTCTGCTAATTCAAATGGTCAACTTCATTGGCAAGCAAATGTAAATGTGAATCTTGCACTGAATACAACAAACACACGTCACTGATTCTTGAGAACTGGTATCAAGGCAAAATAAAATAACTAAAATAAATACAAAAATAAAACCTTGTTACTCAACAAATGAAACTACATTATTGTCTTATATGTAGCTACACTGAGCTACGCTTTGGGGGCTGCTTTTCTCTTTTTTATCAAAATGTGCTTTTTTACCTTGGACTGTGTGATATAATTTCAGCTTTATCTTTAACAGCATTCAACATTTTTTTTAACATTTCAAAACACATTCTCGGGTTAGCAGACAGATTACACTTTCACATGTGACCAACAATTACTCAACCAATTTAAATATTATAGTGAAATATTATCAAAATATTCATCTGACGGAGGTGACAAAAACCTGAATCTGTAGTCATTTTAACAATCAAATACACTAACTCAATCAATTACTGTATTAAAACAAACAACAAACAGAGACTATGTTATTGGGTAAAAGTCACATTTAAAGTTGTTCCTAACTCTGCTAAGTGGTTGACTATCAATTCCACAAAAAGCAATATAATGCTGTATTTATTTAGTAGTTTAACATAAGGTGAAAAAGTAAACACTATTTATCTTTACTTATCATTAAAAATGACTTTTAAAATCCACAGCAATATATGACGTTCACGTTGAATGTGTCCCTTTCCGTTCGCACAGAAAACCGTACGCTGGTGCTGACATCTGGCAGTGTTGACACATTTCTCATTTCTTTCACAAAACAAGTTCATGTAGCAGCCGCTTTGTTTTCTGTATTGATGCTAATAACCCTGCTTCAGAGAATAACATAATCTAAACATTTCTACTAATTTCCTCAGACGCTGTAAGATGGTGTTTGAACAATCATGGTTGTACAGAAATATTAACGTTAGGATTTAAAATATTCTAAAACTAAACTTAGCAGAGGCTGTCTGACACTGCTGTACTCTGCAGAGGAGGAATGTGACGAGGGGTCCTTTACACTGACAGCTGCCCCTCATATTCCCTGATGTTTTTACATTTTAATGAATGACGGTGTTGACAAAAGGTGAGAACACAACTTTGAAACCTTATGAAACATGCATGTGTCCTTGAAAAAACAACCTTGCTTTGATATGAGATTTTATTAAGTGTTGCCTTTGATAAAACAATCTCTTTTCATCATAAATATATATATACGTATATATATATGTCAATTTTATCCACCTTTTTCTTCAACGTGGAAGTAAGCCTATGGGCGAGACTTCCGCTTCATTAGCCGCTATAGCCTATAGGGAAATACTTTACATTTATTCACTTAGTAGACACTTTTATCCAAAGTGACTTACAGGGAATACATAAAGCGATTCTTCTTAAAGAGGCAAACAGACACAAGAAGTGCTCGTAATACCAAGTTTCAGACATTGTTCAGATAAGTACAAACTAGAAATGGAAGGAATAAATAAGATGTTTTTTTTTGTTTTTTTAAAATTTAGGATGAAGTCAAGATGAGTTTTCGACTGTTGTAGATTGTCAGGGATTCAGCGTTCCGGATAGGGGTGGGAAGATCGTTTCAGCAGCCGGGAACAGTGAACGAGAATGTTCTGGAAAGTGATTTTGAGCCTCTCTGTGATGGTACCACGAGGCGTCGCTCACTAGCGGATCTCAGACTTCTGGAGGGGATGTAGTTTCGTAGTAGTGAGTGGAAGTAGGCGGTTGCTGAGTCTGTGGCTGTTCTATATGTAAGTATCAATGTCTTGAACTTGATTCGGGCTGCAACCGGCAGCCAGTGCAAGGAGATGAAGAGAGGTGTAACATGGGCTCTTTTGGGCTCGTTGAAGACCAGTCGTACCGCTGCATCCTGAATCATTTGTAGAGCTTTGATTGTGCATGATGGAAGTCCAGAAGAGCACTGCAGTAGTCCAGCCTAGAGATGACAAGGGCCTGGACAAGAAGTTGTGCAGCATGCTCCGTTAGAAAGGGCCTGATCTTTCTGATGTTGTGCAATGCAAACCTGCAAGATCGAGCGGTCTTTGCAATGTGGTCTTTGAAGGTCAGCTGGTTATCAAAGGTTACACCAAGATTTCTGACCGAAGTTGACGGGGTAATTGTAGAAGAACCTATCTGGATGGAAAAATCATACTGTAGAGTTGGAGTGGCAGGGAAGACAAGAAGCTCAGTCTTTGCCAGGTTGAGCTGTAGGTGAAGTTCTTTCATCCATTCTGAGATGTCCGTCAAGCGCATCTCCGGTCTGATCTACGAGGAGACCCGCGGTGTGCTGAAGGTGTTCCTGGAGAACGTGATCCGCGACGCCGTCACCTACACCGAGCACGCCAAGAGAAAGACCGTCACCGCCATGGACGCACCTTGTACGGCTTCGGAGGATAAACGCCTTCCAGCAGCAGAACCACCCCAACGGCTCTTCTCAGAGCCACACACTCTCTCCCGCAGAAAGAGCTCATGCTGCTGTTTGTGCTTGAAGGTCAACGGTGACACAATATTTCTGAAACACGCTTTAAGAAGTGAAAATCGGAATATAGGTGACTTCATAACTTTGAGCCGAAAACTGATTCTTTAAGAGTCTTTAAAAACAAGCTTTTATTACCAAAATAATTTCCTTGTATCTGAAAACATGCCTGACAATAAAGCTCTTTCTCTTTCTGATTCTGATGCTGATTCTCAGAGTTGGAGCCCGTCTCAGTATAAATCACGTTCCGGGGGCACGATGAGACCGTAAGGCACTTGAGCATTGGTGATCTTGACACTGGTGAGGACATATAAGACCAATAAATGTTATTATATTTATCTGTTACAGCCCAAAACCAAATTATACATAGCTTGTTATTTATTTAGTTTTATTACAAAGAATGGCTAGGCCTATAGAACAAACATATAAATCACAGACTTTTGATGTGTTGCTGAAAACCCTCTTTTACTTCAATAAACAACTCAAAAACAGTTCATAAAAGACGTTACTAAAATATACATGAAAGAAACAGCACACAGTAAACAGATGTCCGACGACACCTGTCCTCTGCTAGAAATACACCAGTCCTTTATCATCCCAGATCAAGTCTTAACTCTCATTTTCAGAGATTTCAGTTAAAGTGCTTCTCTATTTAACTGAGTGATTCATTTAAATTGAGAAATATCACTTGATCTTTATTTTTGTTTAATAACAATAATAATAATAATGTGTTGCTTATTAAATGGAAATATGAATATGCAGATTATTAAAAGGAGTGAAGACTTGCAAAACTAGATAGTCCTATGTGTGTTAAAACTGGTTGATTATTAGCAATTCTGATATATTGTATATATAATTTACAAATGTCTCTGTGCTTTTATTTAGTGATTAAATTATTTAAATATTGCCTAAAATATCGGTCACTTCTCATTTACTGAAGCCAGTGATGTCTATTTTCTATTACAATCTTAGTAGAAGACTAGCAGAATATGCGCAGTGTTTATATTTCCCACATGAATTGCATGGCACGTGTTTTGAATGTATTGTTTGTGACGAAAGCTTACTCAGGTTTAAGGAATCACGTGACATGCTCTCGAGTAGAGCTCCAGACACCTGGCCTCTTTTTGCTCTTCTTTTGGTTTTAAGTTTTCTTCAAAAATGTTGCTTTACCAGATGGCACACAATGGGAAACAGCATTTATTGTCGTCATCTTCTTCGATTCAGAAGAAATCCAAGTCAGCGACCGCGAGTGATGAGGATGGCACAACTGCGATCACTGTAGCACGCTTTGAAGACATTTTAAGATCCGATTAGCGATGCAGAGCGAGTTTGCCGCTCACATGTTAGCTGTCCAGTCGCTCCAAACGTGATGTTCTTACAGGTGAGATGAGAGAACAAAAGAAAGCAGTGGCAGATCATGATGTTCTGTATTCATGTATACCTTTAAAAAGTGTAGGGGAATATACAGTTAAACCCAAGGACCGGGTGTGATGAATGAAGACTAAGAGTCATAGATGTGATCATGCTTTACATTTGTCCTGGACATTTGAGTACATAGAATAATTTGGTCCCACAGTCTTTTGTCAAGGAGTTAATTTAGTAAACATGTAGTATAATTCACATATAATCACACTAGATACAAGCATATAAACATGATTTGTTAAAGGTTGACTCAATATTGTACAGTCTTGTTTTCACACTCAGCTGAGAAGAAAGCATATTTCCCTCAATGTTGTCCTTGCTAAGCATTGCCAGTGTCATTAGAACATCATTTAGATTCATTTAGACTCTGAATTACTGCATTCAATGATCCATGAACTCTGCAGAGAAACAGGAATGAAATAGTTAATTGATAATAAAACTAAAACATTTCATATGCACTTTCTACATTTTGAATACAATCAAACTTTAAACTGACAAACGCTTGGCAAATACAGCACGTGTTTTATGAGTCTGGAATATAAAGTACTGCTTTACTCACAGTTCTTATGATATCTGATGTTGTAGGCAACAGGTCCTCTGATGTTGAAGCCCAGGTAGAAAGACACCTGTCCTTGTTTGCACACACTGGCCCGATCGTGAGGAGAGACGGGAATCTGTTGCTCATCTCTTACAGCAAACACTCTGTGATTCTTGACCTTCCCGTTGATGCGCTGAAGACACTTGACTTCCACACTTTCATCTCTTTCAGTGAGGAGCTCCAGATCAGTTTGATGCAGTTTAGAGTGAACCAGTCTCTGCAAACCTTTTTTATGGGGTTTTAATGCATGAACCAGTCTCTGCAAACCTCCTTCTGTCCCTAAGAAGAACAGAGGCACCAGGTAGCGGCCGCGGAGGTGTTCCCCATACTTGCTCTCGTATGACTGACTCATGTATTCAACACAGTTTTCTAGGTCTGGAGGGTTAGTCTTTGGTTTCTGTGCATCATCAGGCCAAAAGAGCAGAAAGATCAAGAGGTAGAACTCTGGGCTTCTGCCTTGTTCTTTACTGAACCAAAATTTCTGTAACCTGGCCTGAAGCTTTTCTGTTTTTTCACACGGCTCACCCGACAAACTCAAGATGATGTTGGCAAGAATGTAGAGAACGATTTGGTCTTCATTGTCTGACCGGGGTTTTTCACTTGCACTCAGGTTTTGTTTACACACATTGATGTCCGATTTTAAGAAATGAAGCAGTCCTCCAAAAGACTCCTTTTTTTTCTCATTCAGGGTCTTTTCTTCATTCTGAGTGTCCTGTGTAAAATATCTCTTATAGCAATCTTCAACATCTCTGTGAAAGTAGTCTGGATCTTCTTCTTTAAAGCTCAGTTTGGAGAATGCCAGATACCATTCAAAGAAATCATATTTGTCCTCAACACTACCTCTGAGACCATTGAAGTCAAGGTGTTTTTGTTTAAGTGGATTTTCTGGACCTATTAAATCATAAATCTCCTTGCAAACCTGCAGAAAACCAAAGCGGCCCCTGTTATTGTATTTGGTCTTAGGGTTTTCTAACTCATCTTTAGCTGCCTTCTCTTCATCATCAAATGCATCAATGGCAGACTTTGCCATGGCCAAACGTGTGTCTATGTCTGTGCATGGTTTCATCACTTTCCCCCACTCCTGCTCTTTTTTATTCCACATCCGTGACAGGTGGTTTTTGTGAACTTGCCCCAGTGTGTCCCTAATATGAGAATTTGTGCAGTCTCTATCAATAGCCTTTTTTGCCCATTGTTTTGCCTTTATATATTTGTTTTCCCCTTGTACCTTAATGTAATACAAACGTGCCAGTGTTTGAGGATAGAAAGGGTCGGTTGAGAACAATTTTGAAGCCGACTCCAACAAACAAATGCACTTGTTAGATTTATTTTCCTTTATGATGTCAAGAATCAGTCTGGAAAACATGTCCTTTTCTGTCAGACCCTCAGGCCTTGTGACTAACAGGCTCTTGCAAATTTTCTCATAATTACTCTCTTTTCCTTTAACCATATTTTTCAAGAAGTCGTGAGCGATGTCAGATCTGGTCAGTTTGTGCTCAGTGAGCATGTTTAGACACGCATCAGCAATCAGTGGATGTGCCAGGCGTATGCAGTTGGCTTTCTGTTCTCCTTCTGAGAAAATGACCATGAGATCATCGAAAGGCTTCATTATCATTTCCAGTGAAGGTTTTTCCTCATCAGTCCATCGATCTTGCTTGATGAATTCCTTGCATAAAGGTTTCGTCAAGCGTGAACCTGGGACATATGAATTTATCAAAGCCAGAAAACCGAGAAGTCTTGTGCTGCTGGACTTTATGTGATTCTCGACATGTTTTCTCATTTAATCTGTGATCAAATTCTTAGCATCCTCTTTCTGGAAGCCTCCTTGCATTATGTTAAAGGCATGAAACTTATCTGACATTTTCTTGTATTTCTGTTCAATCTCCTGCCTTTTCTGAGCAAACCTCTGCTTCTCATCTGGTAAGAGCTCCATTTTAAGCTTCACATCGCCTGGCACTCGAACAGCGCTCTTGCTAACAGCGTTGATAATGATGAATGCAGGGTGGTCAGCTTGGTTAGCATGCTGAAGCTTTGACAGCAGATTCTTTAATAAGTACCGTAGGGGCTTATCGTCTTCATGATCCAACAGGAGAAGCACAGGTTTTTTATATATTCTGAGCAATTTTTTGCCATATTTTCAATCTCTTCCTCAAACTTGTCTTTATTTTCTGCAATATCTGTTTTGAATGGTTCTGTCAGGGTTTCACATGTGAACTCTTCACTCAAGTCTCTCAGTACCTCACTAGCTAGCGCTGATCCGCCGCTGTCTTTGTGGTGCAACAGACTTATGGTTGTAACTTTCCAGTGGCCTTTTCTCTGTAGTCGGATCTGTTGCAGAAGTTGTTCCTTGAATTGTTTTTTGTCCCCTTCAGACAGGTTTGGAGGAAGAATCAATTTGTCTTTTAGAGTGAAGTCTGTAGGGATGCAGTTCAAAATGATCACAGCTGGAGTTTTCGTATTGATGCCCCTCTTATGTATTTCTTCAATCAGGTCTTCCCAGAGAAACTTCTTGATAGGCAGATCATTTATCTTTTCCTTGGTGTCCAGTAACAGCAGCACAGTTCTCCGATCTTGTTCAGCATGTTGTTCATTAGGCAGCAGGAAAAGGTCCAGCACTTGTTTCGACAGCTCTTTGGTGTCTAGATCTGAATCGATCACTTTGGCACATCTGAGATCTTTCCGGAAACGCCAAAGCACCTGCATGGCGAGAGTTGAGCCTCCGCTGCCAGACTGGTATCGTAAAGAAACTTCAGTGATGAGACAGCATTTTCTTTTTCTTTTCTCAATTAACTCTATTAAACCATTAAATCCATCCCTTTCCACCAGTGGTAAGTTTGCTGGGTAAAAGTTCAGCCACTTTGGTGGGACTCCTTTAAGAAAGTCAGCCTGACGCTGTTTAGCTAGGCCAGGGTTTATCTTTGAGCCAACAGTCTCGGACACATCAGACCACACAATGTCCAGGTGTGACAGTGACGTTTGGAATGTAGCTGAAATTGAGATTTTATCACTGGGATTATATGAAGGTAACTGGTACATCATCAGTCCTGTTTTATTGGGTATTTTTCTTGTTAGAATAGGGATCTTTGTGTGAGGTGTGTCCTTATTCCAGACTAAAGACATAAAGTAATATAAAAACAAAGAACAACGATAAATGATTAATGGAAGGTTTGCTTAGTGAGAAAAAAAAGTTTCCTAAAGGTGGTTACAGTCAGAATGATTCTATAAAGAAATAATCAGAGAAACGTGACAAATATTATCTGAAACACTATGGACATTCCAGGATTTATTTATTTTTGCATTCCCATTTGCCCCAATAACCAAGAGAGAGATAGAGATAGAGAGAGAGAGAGATGATTAATCCTAACAAAACTAAAGTACTAACATTCCAGAAAAGACCCAGAGTTCAGGGAAAGAGACATAACTTCACCCTTGGTGTGACCAAAATTGAAAATGTCACAAACTACACATACCTCGGGCTGAAGATAAATGCCACTGGCAAGCTAAATTGGGCTGTGAATGAACTGAAAGAGAAAGCAAGAAGGGCCTTTTATGCCATCAAAAATCTATCCAAATTGAAATACCAATTAGAATCTGGCTCAAAATATTCCAATCAGTCATAGAACCTATTGCATTATATGGCAGTGAAGTCTGGGGTCCTCTCCTAAATCACCAATTCGAAAAATGGGATAAAAATCCGATTGAAGCCCTGCATGCTGAGTTCTGTAAGAGTCTCCTCAGAGTACAGAGGAGCACACCGAACAACGCCTGCAGGGCAGAATTAGGCCAATACCCTCTACTAATGCGCATTGAGAAAAGAGCCATCACATTTTGGAAACACCTAAAAATTTGTGACCCCAACTCTTACCATTTTAAAGCCCTTAAAATCCATGAAGTGAACCCTGAAAAAAGTCCCCTGATTCAGACGGTCCTGAAGCTGCAAAACAGACTAACATGACTAACAACATCCAGCATCAGGACTCTGAAATATTCATACACAAAATTCGGCCCAACCAAATTATAAAAGCACAAAAAAGAAAATTATCTAACCTATTGGAATGAAACAACAGAAAAACAAAGTAAACTTGAATGTTATTTGGCCCTAAATAGAGATTACACTGCTGCAGAATATCTGAGTACAGTACAAGACTGTAAATTAAGACTTTAATTCTACAATTCTAAAATGTTAATGTGTTTTAACTTTTTAATGTTATATACAGTGGGTAAGGTAAGTATTCAGACCCCCTTAAATTTTTTTGTTATATTGCAGCCATTTGCTAAATCATTTAAGTTATTTTTTTTCCTCGTTAATGTACACACAGCACACCATATTGACAGAAAAAGACAGAATTGTTGACAATTTTTGCAGATTTATTAAAAAAGAAAACTGAAATAATCACATGGTCCTAAGTATTCAGACACATTGCTCAGTATTTAGTAGAAGCACACTTTTGATCTAATACAGCCATGCATTTTTTTGGGAAAGATGCAATAAGTTTTTCACACCTGGATTTGGGGATTTTTTCCTCCTTGCAGATCCTCTCCAGTTCGTCAGGTTGGATGGTAAACGTTGTGGACAGCCATTTTTAGGTCTCTCCAGAGATGCTCAGTTGGGTTTAAGTTAGGGCTCTGGCTGGGCCATTCAAGAAGTTGTTGTCACAGAGTTGTTGTGAAGCCACTCTTTTGTTATTTTAGCTGTGTGCTTAGGGTATTTGTCTTGTTGGAAGGTAAACCTTCGGTTCAGTCTGAGGTCCTGAGCACTCTGGATAAGTTTCGTCCAGGATATCCCTGTACTGGCCGCATTCATCTTTCCCTCGATTACAACCAGTCTCCTGTCCCCTCAGCTGAAAAACACCCCCACAGCATGACTGTTGGGACTGTATTGGACAGGTGATGAGCAGTGCCTGGTTTTCTCAACACATACCGCTTAGAATTAAGGCAAAACAGTTCTATCTTGGTCCCTCATCATACCAGAGAATCTTATTTCTCACCATCTTTGGAGTCCTTCAGGTGTTTTTTAGCAAACTCCTTGCAGGCTTTCATGTGTCTTGCACTGAGGAAAGGCTTCCATCGGGCCACTCTGCCATAAAACCCAGACTGGTGAAGGGCTGCAGTGATGGTTAACTTTCTACAACTTTCTCCCATCTCCAGACTGCATCTCTGGAGCTCAGCCACAGTGATCTTTGGGTTCTTCTTACCTCTCTCACCAAGGCTCTTCTCCTCCGATAGCTCAGTTTGGCTGGACGGCCATTTCTAGGAAGGGTTCTGGTCATCCCAAACGTCTTCCATTTAATGATTAGGGAGGCCACTGTGCTCTTAGGAACCTTAAGTGGAGCAGAATTTTTTTTGTAACCTTGGCTATATCTGTGCCTTGCCACAATTCTGTCTGTGAGCTCTTCGGGCAGTTCCTTTGACCTTATGATTCTCATTTTCTCTGACATGCACTGTGAGCTGTAATAGACAGGTGTCTTATATAGACAGGTGTGTGGCTTGCCTAATCAAGTCCAATCAGTATAATCAAAACACAGCTGGACTCAAATGAAGGTGAAAAACCATCGCAAGGATGATCAGAAGAAATTGACAGCACCTGAGTTAAATATATGATTGTCACAGCAAAGTGTCTGAATACTTAGGACCATGTGATATTTCATTTTTTCTTTTTTTAATAAATCTGCAAAAATGTAACAATTCTGTGTTTTTCTGTCAATATGGGGTGCTGTGTGTACATTAATGAGGGGAAAAAATTAACTTAAATGATTTTAGCAAATGGCTGCAATATAACAAAGAGTGAAATATTTAAGGGGGTCTGAATACTTTCCGTACCCACTGTATACTGCGTTTTTATTATGCATATATTCTGTTCTAGCTTCAATGCAAACACTATGCTTTGGGCAATACATTGTAACAGTTGTCATGCCAATAAAGCACATATTGAATTGAATTGATAGAGAGAGAGAGAGAGATGATAGATAGATATAAGAGGCGAGAGCGAGCGAGAAAGAGAGAGAGAGTCCTTAATGTTAATAAATGAACATGTACACCAAAAGAAAGATGGAAAAATATTTGCATGCTTCATAGATTTTAAGAAGGCTTTTGACTCCATTTGGCATAATGGATGGTTTATAAAATCATTCAAAGTGGCATAGGCGGTAGAATATATGACTTAATTAAAAACATGTATAACCAAAATAAATGTGCAATAAAAATTGGACAGCAAAGGACAGACTATTTCTCTCAACAGCGAGGAGTGAGACAGGCTGCTGCCTCAGCCCGACTTTATTTAACATATATATCAATGAAGTGGCAGATCTACTGGACCAATCAAACAGTCCAGGACTACAATTATTCCACACAGAAGTCAAATATTTACTGTATGCAGACGACTTGCTAATTCTATCTAAAACACCAGAAGGTCTCCAGAACAACCTTGACATTTTAACTAAATACTGCCACGATTGGGCCTTAGACGTCAACATCCCAAAAACTAAGATTATGATATTTCAGAAAAAAAACAGAAATCTAGAACATAAACATATATTTACTTTAAACAACACCACACTCCAACATGCTTTACATTATAATTATCTTGGTCTGGTTTTAACTCCCACTGGAAATTTCAAATTGGCAATTAAAACATTACTTACAAAAGCCCGCAGGGCACTGCATGCCATACGAATGAAATTATTCAAAATAAACATCCCCATCAGAATTTGGACAAAGATTTTTGATAGTGTCATACTGCCTATAGCTCTGTATGGAAGCGAGATCTGGGGCCCAGCGAGTAACTGCAGTCATAAGGACTGGCACAAACAGCCTTTAGAAGCTCTGCATGTAGAGTTCTGCAGAAGCATCCTTCATGTGCACAGAAACACACCTAATAACGCCTGCAGAGCCGAGTTAGGCCGGCTCCCCCTCAATCTAATCATTAAAAAAGAGTTCTAAAGTTCTGGATCCACTTGAACTCTAGTTCGGAAGATTCTCTTCATTTTAAAGCACTAAAAACACAAAAAAGAGTGCTCAAAAAAGTCATCTTTGTGTAATGGTGTCAGATCTGACTAACAAAGCACTCGATATCACCAACCCTGAAAAACACGGAAGAATCAAAGACATTATGAATGAAGAGAAGGAGACATACATACAGCATTGGAAAGAACAAACCAAAGACCAAAGTCGTCTCCAGTGTTATCTGAAACTCAACAGAGAGTACAGTCTGGCTGACTATCTGCTCTCAGTCAGGAATATAACACACAGACATTTACTGACCAAGTACAGACTGAGTGACCACCAGCTGGCCATAGAGAGAGGACGACATAAAAACACGTGGTTACCTAAAGAAGAGCGATTCTGTACTGAATGTAGATCAGGATCAGTAGAGACGGAGGAGCACTTCCTCCTTCACTGTGACAAATACACCTCCTTAAGAGCCTCACTGTACAGTCAAATACAGCAGAGCATTCCTGACTTCCAGTCGCTCCATGAAAACCACAAATTAAGAGTATTACTTGGTGAAGGACCTGCGTCCTCTTTGGTAGCACATTATATTTATAAATGCCACAAACTAAGAGTTAAAGAGTGAACACATCTGCATTAGTAGTACCATCAATGTTTATATAAATATATATATGGAAGTATTTTGAAGTATTTGACATGCCAATAAAGCAATATGAATTGAGTTGAAAGAGGAGCCGAGAGAAAGTAAACACAGTTATTATATATATATATAATATATTATGTATCTATATATTATATTTATACTATAATATATATATAACTATATAGAGGGGGAAAAAAAAATACGGAAAGAATCCTTACTCTGGTCAGAAGAGAGAAACGCTCAAGCAGCACTGTTTTTTTTATTTTTTTTTATTGAATGCCATGGTAATAAATATAGTTATAAATGAAAATAATTATTATTGTTGTTAGATTATATTGTAAGTGACTGGAAATGTGTCATCACAGTCTGTGAAAAGTGTGCATTGTACACTTACTTTTCCACACAATAAATTAATACATATGTTTTTGTGAGACAGAGAAATGCATGAATTGTCTTACCGTTCTCAGCTATTGTTCAGTATTCAACAGCAGATAAGCAGCACAAACCTTTTGTATGCTCAGAAATGAGTGAAATATCACACCCCTTTTGTGTCATAAACTCGTTACACCTAAAGTATCGTCTGCTCGTTGTGAAACAGATGGCTCACTTATAAAGATAAACTAATATTTATGCCTGATTTTATATCATTTGACACATTTATAGGTGCATTACAGATATATGACAAGTTTGCACATTCACCAAACACTTAACAGCAAGCCTATAGATCCATCGCCAAAGAAGCATTTCTCTGCTCTCTAAAAGGACTCAAGTCTCATGTTTGCGTATTATTACTGAATAAGACACCTTTGGATTATTTCCTGGATGCTGAAGCCTTGATGAGCTTGTGAGCTTGTGAGGGAAAGGATTTATGTTGTAGATTCTCTATGAGTGTGATAAAATGATCCTGTGAAGACTTGTCTACGTGGATCCTTGTCAAACACCTGCAAATGACACCAGTGGCCTCAGTAACTGAGTTAATAGTTAATATATACATATATATAATGCAGTGCAGATTCATATTTCCATTGCTATGTGCAGCTGTTTTCAGTTCAAACATCTACTACACATTTTACAGGCAAAGAACAACCAGTTTACTTTTATTTCCTGCAAAGTGAAAGTTAACCGTCCCTGATTCTATGAAGTTAATAGTGAAAGTGAAGCAACACCAGCAAACTCTCAAAGAATCTCAGGCAGCTGAAAGACTATGATTGTGGTTTAGAGGAATTCTGCAGTTCTTTTGACTCAGTGACAGGTTTATTTTCATTCCTGGAAATCAACTTCTCTTTCACCTAACAAGAGTAAGCGTACGTAACAAGCGACACTTTCAACACACATGAACAAATATTAGGGTTATTAGAATCCATCGCTAACAGCCCAGTGTTACAGAACATTCCCATTTCATTTTGCTCAAATAAACTAAACTAAATTGATTTATATAAATGACAAAGGCATCTCTCTTCGTGTTGTCATCTTCAGGAGCTTCAGACATCATAATCACACCTTCAATCACTAGGTGGCGCTCTGTCAGTATTTTCAGACAGAAAAACTGTCATGAAACGGATTGCTGTTTCTGTGTGTGAGCTCAGCTGAGCTTCTCTAAACGACGGAGGATAACCTTCATAATCTTCATCTACTTCTAAGTTTGAGGCTTGGCCTTCAGTAATTAAGCATGATTTCAATCAGTGCTAGTGTTGATCAGAAGCTGTTCTCAGTACGAGGTGCAGCCGCAATAACGCTGAATAAATAAAACAATAAAGGTTTCAATGGTGAGCCTAAACTAGAACTGTTCACGTTTTCAAGTCATTGCAGAGTTCGTGTAATATGATAACTGGTCCGATGTCTTTTGCCTGATTGATTACAGGTGCTCAGAGGAGCAGATAAAGTAAGGACAAAGCAAAGCAAACGTGTCTAGACTCGGTTTGAGTACTCTGTCATCCTTCATTTCGCACTCATTTTGTGATTTTGTAGTTAGTGCTTCTGTCCCATCAGTGAGGACTCATTTTGTACAGTATATATTTGTAACAAAATATACAGTATTCTCATTAAATAGCAACATTGATTTTAGAGGGTATTATGACTGAGACTAATTTGGTAAAATGTCGCCACGCGCCACGTCTCCAGCTTCCGTTGGTGATTTCGGCGTTAGGATCCCGTATTGTGTGCCCCTGCCCTCCGTAACAGGCGTCAGGGCGTTGGGTGGGGGGGTTGGTCTCGTGTGTGTGACCGCGCGTCCCCAGGACTCCACCTCCCCGTGCTGGCTGGTGTTTGTGGTCGGCCGACCGCTGTGTGCCTCCAGGTCGGGCGGCCGTGCCCTGCCTTCTCGCCGCTTAAATTATTTGCATCAACTTTACGAGTCGTTGAAACTTGGTCTTGTTCTCATTTGTTTGTGGCCAACTTAATGAGAGATACCTTCTACACCTACAATAAAAAACAAACAAATATCACCTAAACCACAGGACGACATACGGCTGCGCATCCCTGTGATGGAGAACTGTGACATATTACCTTAAATGCTTTAAATAATGTCTTAGTAGTAGGGTTAGTAATCGTATAAATCCTGAAGTGACTGTGTGTCGTGTTTAGTGGGTTAAGAGAAGCCAAACACGCTCAGGTCACGTGTGTTTCGTGTGTTTGTGATCTCTAACATGGGTTTTAAATGTGTGAAATGTTTGTGGTCCTTTTTTGGCAACCTACAGTATTTGTTTTGGCAGTATTACATGGTTTGAGGTTATTTTCCTTTTAGACAACAGCATTGTTTTGAATTGGAAAGCTGTTTCAGGTCTACTGAAGCACTGCACGAGTGTTTTTCTTTTCTTATAGCAAACCTTGACAAATACTATTAAACCCACTATTCTGGGTTTGATTGTTAATGTAAGAGTTAATGTAAGATCATGTTGTCAGAATTTAACAGAAGGGCTTTGTAAACTATACTCTAAAAAATGCTGGGTTAAATACAACCCAGTGCTGGGTAAAATAGGGACAAACCCAGCAATTGGGTTGTTTTGACTCAGAAGGTTGGGTTAAACATTTAACCCAACTGCTGGGTTTGTCCCTATTTTACCCAGCACTGGGTTGTATCTAACCCAGCATTTTTTAGAGTGTAACAGCTGTAATTGAAGTTAACTACGATACATCGACTGTTACTGAATCATCACTACGAAACACTAAAAGATTTACATCAACAGCATCAAATGTTACATCTGTGTTAATGCTAATTGTGTTAACATCCAAATCTATTAATTTGCAAACACTGCTGACGTTCCTGTAAAGCTGCAGTTTCATACAGTTTCATTATTAGCAGGAGAAGCTATACGATGATCATTTTAATGTGTTTACAGATGTATAGTGGTTTTATTTAGTCAATCTACAATCACTGAGTCCAAAAACACAACATTAGACTGTTTCTCAGCTGTGAACCACAGATTCATATTTCAGGTGAAACCTTGCATAGATTTGACTTAAAATGGGCTTGATGTAGCTTCCTTTTCCATACTCAATAAAGCAAAATTTTGAAGGTTTATTAACAAACTGTGACTTTTTTCAAACATGCATAAAAATATACATTTTACAAAAACTAATGTATAAAACTATAAGTGTATAAAACTGTAATTCCTTCCATGAGCTGCTAGTGACTCGATCTCAAATCACCAAACTTTAGTTCGCTGTAGTTCAGCTCTTTAACAGACGAGAGACTGCACTATCCACACTTAAACTCTTATAATTCATGAATGAAAACATGCTGTAATATGATTTTGTGTACCGAGTACACACTCTTTTCGTCCGTATCCTGCTTTGTTTATGTTATTTTCAACTGATATATAATTTATGATGATTTCTAAAAGTAAACGGGTGAGAGTTAAGGATTATTTGTGTCGGCTGAGGCTGGAGTAAAACACCGTGGGGCTGAGAGAGTCCCGCAGGGCCCCGGGGAGCGGATAGTCTGCTGGGGGCCGCAGGGACAGATACGGAGGAGTGAAGCTGGGTGTTGAGTAGGCGAGTCGCAGCGGCGCGATGGCAAACCGAGGGCTGAAGGAGTTCATGGAGGAGGCGGATCTGGAGCCCAGGTGTGGAGAACCCAGCAGCAGCTCGATGGCCCTCAGCACGTCTCCAGAACCGGCCTCCAGCGCCGAGTCCAGAGCGTCTCGCTGGACGCCGGGGAAGATCCTGCTCAGAACCACAGCCGGCGCTCTGGACTGCTCTTCCCTGGGTTTCTCCGACTCGCCGCCGGACTTCAGATCCGAGGAGCTCAGGAGAGACACACTGTCCTTCAGCGGGTCACCCTTCTCTGGGCTGAACAAAGCCCGACTCATCCGTCTGAACACACCGCGCTTGTGTAGGCTTTTCTCTGCAGAAATAAACCATCAATAGTGTCAGGTAGTGTTTTGTTCATAGCAGGCAACAGAATGGAAGCTCATCTTTAGTCTGCGTTAGGGGCGTGTTAAAAGAAACGCACTGACCAGTGCATCCAGGCATTTCGTAATGTCCGTGTTACTAGTTATAATATACTGCAATTGGAGTTTACAATGGGAACTGTAAATGGGGTGCTCTGTGGGTCCCCGGGTCCTTCCCACGATCCACTAACGGCCTGTGAACATCATTGATCATTCCTTCTATGGTCCGGATGCTTAGTCTCTTCGTTGTCTTAACACCCTAAGTTCACCCCCATACACCACTACAAAAACCATTTTTAATGTTTTAAGTTTAAAAGTTGATGCGTCTTGTCAGTAACTTTACACTCTTCTTCTCTCGTTGCTACATCATGGTATTTGAAGTAGAAATTAATAGAAGTTCTGTCATGGTTTCTATTGGTTGTTCTTTTTTTTCAGTATAAGTGCTCTGATCTCTTTAATGCTGGAATACATTGCTATAAACCTCTCTGTGTCGCTACTATACACCTATTAATCTCTTTCTCATTATTCATGCATAATATGAATATCGAGCAGCAGTGTTCTCTATAAACATACAATTATCTATAAACAATAAAAAGCCAATTAAATGCATTCAACGTGAAACGTTAAACGGACTGATTCTGGATTAATTCTGTTTGCATTTGAACAAAAACAGCACACTTTTTTCAAATAGCGCACAGAAACAGCTCCTACCGTCTCTGAACGCGTCCGGACTGAAGGCGTCAAACGCGGAGGGAGCGGCGGAGCTCAGCGGCGCTCTGGAGACGCTCAATTCCAGCCGGCTCGCTCGCTGCTGCCATCGCGGGGTTAAAGCATCGGCAGCTCTCTCCGTGCGCCGTGCTGCCGCAGCTTGCGTGTGCTCAGTCCCCTTCTCTTCCCCTGGGGGGGGGGGGTCGCTTAGTGCACTCGCTTCGGCTGCTTCTCTCCTCTCTGGTGGTGCCAGCTGCACCTCGACCTTTGCTCGCATCTGACCGGACGCACTTGACGCACGCGCAGTCGCGCCAGCGGCAGAAGCGTTTGTGGCCCTTCAGAGCCGAAGCCACGCTGTGATTCCTGCAGCGTGCGCACTTCGGGCTGCGCGGGAAACTCCTGTCCTCCGGCCGCAGGAAGAGCGCTGTGTGCGGGGAGAAGAGAGAGAAGCGCCCGCGGCTTGGACTCCATCAACTCCTGAGAGAAAGAGAGAGAGAGAGAGAGAGGGAGAGAGCGTTTCTTTATCTGCTGCTGACGGGGAATCGACAAAGATTTATGCGGCAGGTGACAAAAGAGAAACACTCCCCGACACGTCCCTCACACACCACACCCCACACACACACACTCTCTCTCTCTCACACACACACACAACACCACACACCTCTCTCTCTCACACACACAAACACAAACACACACACACTCTCTCTCTCTCACACACCACACACACACACACACTCTCTCTCTCTCTCTCTCTCACACACCACCACACACAATCACTCTCTCTCACACACACACACACCACCCACACACACACACACACACACACTCACCCACCCACACACACACTCTCTCTCTCTCACACACACACACAGACACACACACCCTCTCTCTCTCACACACACACACACACAACACCACTCCTCCCTCTCTCGCTCTCACACACACACACACACACACACACACTCTCTCCCCCCCCGCTCCTCTCCACCCACACACACTCTCATCACCCAACACACACACACACACACACACACACACACTCTCTCTCTCACCCACACACACCACACACACCCCACACACACACACACCGTCCTCACTCACTCTCTCTCACACACACACGCACACCCAACTCTCTCTCTCACACACACACACACACACACGCTCTCTCTCCACACACCACCTCTCCTCACACACAACATCCCTCTCCACCACACACCCACACACTCTCTCGTCACACACACACACACACACACACACACACACACACTCTCTCTCTCACACACACACACACACACAGCACAGCCAACACACACAGCACACAGCCCACACACACACACACACACAGCCACACTCCTCTCTCTCCACTCACACACTCTCACATTCTCACACTCTCTCTCACACACACACATCACCCACACCCACACACACACCACCCATCCAACACACTCTCTCTCCCACACACACCAAACAAAATACACACACACTCCATACCACACTCAACGCACACCACAAACCACACCACACACATACGTTTTGTTTGTGTGAAAAGGGGGACTCTCCATAGGCGTATGGGTTTTTATACTGACAGCCTATATCTATTGTCCTACACCAACCCTTACCCCCTAAACCTACCCCACAGGAGCTTTTTGCTATTTCATTTTTCAATACACTCCAGTCTGTTTGATTTATCAAGCGTTTTGAAAAGTGGGTCCATGGAGTAAGTCCTGAAAATCAACCTTCTCCTTGTATACCTGTCAGAAACCTTTGTCATTATACACCTTTATTGTCCTCATTTTTGCACAAAAAACGCGCGCACTCTCCTCTCCTCCTCACACCACACACCACACACACACACACACAGCAACACACACGCACACGCGCTCTCTCTCTCTCTCCCTCAATCTCTCCCTCCTCTCTCCTCCACACACACACGGCAACACACACTTCTCTCCACACACACTCATTCTCTCACCCACATACAACGACACACATCCCACACTCCCCTCTCACACCAAGACCACCACACACTCTCCGCACACACACACCACGCCACACAACAACACACTCTCCTCTCTCTCTCACACATACACACACTCTCTCAAACACACACACACACTCCTCTCTCTCACACACACACACACCACACACACACATACACTCCCAACACATCACACTCTCTCTCCACAACACCAACACACACAGTCAGCACGTCTCTCGGGGCTCCATCTCCTCCTCTCACACAACACACTAGAAAAAACTCAAACACTCTCTCTCCTCTCTATCCTCTCACACACACAAAACACTCTCTCTCTCTCTCACACACACAACCACACACACACACACACACACACACACCCACCCACACTCTCTCTCTCTCTCTCACACACACACCACTCTCTCTCTCTCTCACCACACACCACACACACTCTCTCTCTCTCTCACACACTCACAAACACACACACACACGCTCCTCTCTCACACTCACAAACACACACAATCACACACACACACTCTCACACACACAAACACACAACACTCTCTCTGCTCCACATCCCACCACTTCTCTCACACACACACCCTCTCACACACACACACACACACCCCCAGACACACCACACACACACACACACCACACACACTCTCAATCACTCACTCACACACACCACACACACTCTCTCTCACACACACACACCCACACACACTCTCTTCACACACCACACACACACACACACCACACACACTCCCTCACACACACACCCACACACACACACAACACAACACACACACACACACAACACCACACACACACACACACACTCTCTCTCCACACACACACACACACACACACACACACTCATACTCACACATCAAACTCCACACACACACACACAGACACACAACGTTGTTTTTGTGAAAAGTGGGGCCTCTTCTCCATAGGCGTAATGGGTTTTTAAGACTGTACAGGACCATATATTATATTGCCCTACACCAACCCTACCCCTATACCTACCCCTCACAGGAGACTTTCTGTATTTTTAGATTTTCAAAATAATTCATTCTGTGTGATTTATAAGCTTTTTGAAAAGTGGGGACATGGGGTAATGTCTTGAAAAGTCACCTTCTCCTTTTAATACCTGTCATACCTTTGTCATTATTCACATTTATGTCCTCATTTGTCACAAAACGCGCACACACACACACACAATCACGCACTCACACACACACAATCTCACACACACTCACACCCGCCAGGCTTCACACACTCGCTCCCTCCTCTCTCTCCATCCTCTCTATCTCTCAGCCCACACACACACACACACGACACTCTCTCACAACACAACTCCTCTCTCAACACATCCACACACAACCACACACTCCTCTCCTCAACACACACACACACCTCTCTCTCTCTCTCACACACACACACACAACACAACACAACACTCTCTCTCTCTCTCTCTCCCTCCTCTCATCTCCTCATCCGTCTCTCTCTCTCACACCTCAACACAACACACACCACACACACTCTTCTCCACACAACACACTCACTCTCTACACACATACACACACACACCCACACTCACCCGTCTCCCCACACACACAACCACTCCTCACACACACCACACACACACCTCCTCATCTCTATCACACCACACACCTCCTCCCACATGACACACACCCTCTCCTCTCTCTCTCACAACGAACCACCCACACACACACACACATACACTCACACACACACTCTCTCTCTCTCTCTTTCTCTCTTTCACATACACACACACACTCTCTCTCACACTCACGCACACACACACACTCTCTCTCCAACTCTCACACACACACACACACACACTCCTCTCTCTTCTCTCTCTCCTCTCACACCACGACACTTCACACTCTCTTCTCATCCCTCTCTCTCTCATCTCACACCACAGGGCAAACTCCTCCTCTCATCTCACAACCAACTACCAACACACTACTCTCTCATCACAAGCCCACACACAGCACACACTCTCGCCTCTCTCTCCTCTCCCACACCACACTCTCCTCATCTCTCAAAAAACACACACACACACACTCTCTCTCTCACCTCTCACTCACACAACACACACACACACTCTCTCACAGTCACTCTCACACACACCCCACCCCACGACCACCTCTCTCTCGCCTCTCACGGACACACACACACCACACCCTCTCTCTCTCACACACACACACCTCTCTCACACACACACACTCGCAGGGAGTCCACACACCACACCACACCCACCTCACTCTCACACACACCACACACCCAACACCACAACTCTCTCTCTCACCTCACACACACACACACACCCTCTCTCTCCCACACACACACACACACACACTCTCCCACACACCCACACACACACAAACACAAACACACACACTCTCTCACACACACACACACACCTTCGACACCACACTCTCCGCACACACACACACAAACACACACACACACACTCACTTACTCACTCACTCACACACACACACATCCACACACACACTCACACACACACACACTTTCTCTCTTTCACACACACACACACACACAGGTTTGGTTTTGTGAAAAGTGGGGACTCTCCATAGGCGTAATGGTTTTTTATACTGTACAAACTGTATTTTCTATTGTCCTACACCAACCCTACCCCTAAACCTACCCCCTCACAGCTACTTGTGCTATTTCAGTTTTCAATACACTCCATTCTGTGTGATTTTTAAGCGTTTTGAAAAGTGGGGACATGGGTTATTTGTCCTGAAAAGTCACCTTCTCCTTGTTATACCTATGTCATACCTTTGTCATTAATTTATGTCCTCATTTGTCACAAAACGCGCACACTCTCTCTCCACACACACACACCACACTCCCCACTCTCTCTCTCTCCTCTCGCTCTCTCTCACCACACACACACACACAACACACTCTCTCACACACACACACACACACCCACACCATACACACACACACACACACTCCCATCTCACACACACACACACCCCTCTCTCACACACACACCACACACCCACACACGCCTCATTGCCGTCATCGCTCTCTCTCCTCTCCTCCTCACACAGCCACACACACACTCACACACAGTCTCTCTCTCACACACACACACTCTCCCTATCTCTCTCACACACACACTCCCTCTCACACCCACACACACCACACTCTCTCACACACACACACACCCACCTCTCGCTCTCTCTCACACACACACACTCTCCCACACACACACCACACTCTCTCTCACTCTCACACACACACACACACACACCCACATACCTCACACACACACACACACACACTCTCTCTCACACACACACACACCCCACACTCTCTCTCTCTCTCTCCGCCCTCACCCACACACTCCCCTCTCTCTCTCTCTCTCACACACACACACTCTTCTCTCTCACACACACACACACACACACACACACAAGCAACTACACACCATCTCTCTCTCTCTCGTCACACACCGCCACACACACTCTCGTCTCGCTCGGTACTTCTTTCACACACACTCTCACACACTCTCTCACTCTCACACACACACTTATTTATTTTTATACAACACAGATAATCTACAAAGCTTATAATAATTTACTTCAAAATTGTATCCAGATGTCTTTCAAAATAAGAAAGTCAGTATAAACTAAGCAGAATGTATATGTTTAAAAAAGTAAGGTCAAAGGGGTATCTATGGAATAACTGTGATAAGGAATTAAAATTATGTATTTCACTTAGCATATTTAAGAAAATAGTTCTTAAATAGTTCAAAAAGGTGATAAATATTTTTATGACTCAGTATCAATAAATCGTGTATATATTCATTAAAATGAAGTTATAGCTGGAATGTGAATTTTGTAATTATGTATGTTTGGAATTATGTATGTACATTTGGGGTAATGTTTTTGTAACATGTTTATCTTGTATTTTTTAATGTGTCGCTCATCAGTTAACTGTGTATAAAGGGTAGGCATAATAAACAAGGCTTCGGCCTACACCTTTTTTGGTAATAATTATGTTCATTCATTTTATTTTTGTGAAAAGTTGTCTGTGAGGACAAAATAAAATTTTTGATGATGATGGTGATATGCCAACTATTTTCCATGTGGGAATGATGACCAAATCATGTGTCATAAAATGGCATTTTTCTTCCCTACACTCCAGCTCATCGGGACATTCATATATTCTTGAGTGCATTAAAGAGAGCATGAAATCAGCATTACTCTCTTAATGCTGTGAATGATTCCTCCATTCCTCTCCCTGTGATCTGTGATGTAAATAAGTCTGTTAAGTGGACACTAATGATGATCATTAACTCTCTCTTCTGTTTGTCAGTGAGTCTATCTGACTGTTTCTGTTAAATATGCGTAACTGCATTAGTATCACTCAGCTGAAGAAAAAATGTCCATTGCTATAAACACTTGCAGTTTCTTAAGTTAATGAGAAAACATTAATTACAGAATAAAGTTATATATATAATCCAATATGTAATCCAAATTCTATTTCAGAATGTCATATTAATAAAACACCTTCACTAATTTTCAGGCTTTTTTTCTCAGTATTTTTGTCTTTACCACATTGTATCCAGCACCTCTACCCAACATGTGCAAAATACTCTCCAATCTCTCTGAAAAAAAGCTAATTAAAAACTTCTGTGTCTGCCATATGGATTCAAACTCATATCAGTTTAGTTTGTTTTCTTTCTCACTCGTCTTTCATCTCTTTCAATCACAGGAATAATCTCCACTCTGAGCCAGTCGGACCGTCGACGCTCCAGAGCAGATTTTTCCTGGTATTTGCGTTTATTTGTTCAGAGAGATGCCCGCGTGTTCTTCTGGGAGAGAGGCAGAAAAGAAGAGAAAGGAGGATCTTATCACTTCATCCACAGGTTCTCCATCTGCGTCTTATCTGAGCGCTGCGGATCTTATCTGAACACATGCTGCTTTCTACACGGATGAGCAGCAGAGAGCCACTATAGCAGGAGAGTGTGTGTGTGTGTGTGTGTGTGTGTGTGAGAGAGAGAGAGATAGAGAGAGAGAAATTAAACAAGTTGCTTCATGCTTTAAATACACTTCTAGAAAACATGACATATCTCTGGAAAATAACTGAAGAGTTTCCTCAGCCTTTGTCTGGATGTGGAGTCATTTCGAAGTGATTTTGTTTGTCTTCTTGAGACTCTTTAAACATCATGTTGACAATGAGCTGCTCTTGACCATAAGCTTTTAGAAATGTTCACTTAGTCACGGACAGACGCGCGGGCTGTCTTTCATTCTCACTGAGGCAGGAGACGCTTGAGGGTCCCTGATGGATCCGTATCTGTCCTCAAGACCACCACAAGAGAAGAGAGAAAGACTAAAAACTCTGAAAGAAGAAAACATTATAACACAAAAATGGACAATGCTATCTACAGTGCTAACTGTAAAAGGGTTTATCATCATGAATCTGCCCTGGTCAAACTCAGAGATTTGAACTTATTAATTATATCTTGATATTTACAGTAAAGTTAATCGGAGTGAGCGACTGACAGTTCATTTACATGAGGACATCAACCATCTGTTGAAATATTGACATAATCAAACATGATTTGTGTAATTTGATAAACAAGATGAATGTTTTAGAAAGACACAAGCTAACTTACACCACAAAACATCCCAGAATACACCATATCCACTGAAAAATACTGATTTGTGTGTTGCTGTTTTCATAGAGAGACTGACTTTTGGTAGTTAAAGGGATTTTACAAAATATTCACAAAAATAAGTGATAAAGACTGATAAATATAGCTACAAACAGCGAGTAACACTTTACAATAAGGTTTCATTTGATAGCATGAACTATATTAGTTAACATGAACAATGATTATACAGCATTTAATAATGTTAATTAATATTAAGTTCAAAATGTACTAATTAACATTTAGAGTTGTATCTGTTAACATTAGTTAATGTACTGTGAACTGTGTAGTACAGGATCAGGCTTAAAAGATTTCTTATCATATGATTCCATCTTGTGGACAACCTTAGCATTACAACCTTCATCTGTCCACTGAAGTGCCTTTTTAATTTTCTGTCACTGCCCTAATTATAAAAAAAATCATTAAACAAATCATGTTTCCTCAGAATGACATGCTCTCCATGTGTAAATGTTCTAAAGAGTTTGTACAATACACTTTAAAGATATGAGACATTTCTTGTTTCCTTTTCTTTCTTTTTTTTTGCTATTAATTAAAAAAATTGCCATGGCAACAGCATTTAAGGTACCCAAAACCTGTTCACAATTTAGGTTCCTCATTGTTTTGGCATCACATAGACAAAGTTTGGTGTGAATTGCATGATTTCCCTATAAGGAGTATTCAATAATACACAGCCTGAATTTTTCCAAAAATCCACATTCAGACCAAAATAGCCAACTTCCTGTTGGTCATAGCTAATGACTGTAAATTAGGACATTATCCGGCTTGATGAGAACAATATATGTACAGATTTTGGTGACTTTTGACAAAAGGTGGTGCTATAGAGTGCCTGCTTCATGCCCATTTCTGAGCTTTTGCCAGTGTCTAACTATCATTAATCCTGATGTGTGTGTCGAGTTTCATGAAATTCTAATCATGTTAAGTGCCTTAAAAACAACTGAAAATAATATTCAAGTTTGACACATTGCCATGGCAACAGTATTTAAGATGAGTCGAGGGTCAGAAGCCGTTTGAAGATGTTTGAAGCCATTTTCAGCTCTAATTTGAGAAGCAGCAAATATGCAGAAAATTCTGAAAAAGTTTGCCCCAAAATATAAATAAAATCACACAATTGTCATGTGCCATTGCATGCACAAAGGAGACACAAGAGATTCAAATAATAAAAAGCCTTTATTAGCTAAACAACTTGAAGGAGATCACAGGTTACAGGTTTAGTACAACGCAAACTACTATTATAAACGTGACTGAACAAAACCGGGGCTATGTCATTTATATAGTTATGTAACAGAGGGTATATAATGTAAACAAAAATATTATTATATACACACAGGACTGAGTGAGTGAATCGATGAGGAACAGGTGGACACAATAGGTAGCCATGGTAACAAATGATAACACATTAGGAACTAGACCAAACGAAAGATCTTAACTAAATCCTGAAATGCTAAATGCTCTTTGTTTTATTAAACTTCTATTTTTGCATGTGATGCTGTCTGAACCTAAACAGTAATACATCAGCAAATCATGTCTATGCTACATCTGCATTACTCTGGGTAAATTTGAAAATGCATCTTTTTCAGCTCCAGCATCCTGCGACCCTACAGAGGACAAGCAGCCTGGAGAATAGATGGATGGATGAAAAATCACCTGCACAAAAGTAACAGTAAGTACAGCTGAGGAGTTAATAAAAATGTATAATTTTTAATTTTTTTGTTCCTTTTGGTAAAATTAAGTGTGTTTGTGTGTGTGTGTGGGTGTGTGTCTGTGTGTGTGAGAGAGAGAGAGAGAGAGAGAGACGAGAGAAAGAGAGAGAGAGTGAGTGAGTGAGAGAGAGAGAGAGAGAGAGTGTGTGTGTGTGTGTGTGAGAGAGAGAGAGAGAGAGAGAGTGTGTGTGTGTGTGTGTGAGAGAGAGAGAGAGAGAGAGAGTGTGTGTGTGTGTCCTCAGGACAGAATTACAGGGTGTTAAATATCTTTTTTCTTTCAGCTGCGTTTAGAGGTAAAGACAGAGAGAGTTGTGGATGTGGACGGCTGTCAGGGTTGTGTTTGTGAGTCTCACTGTAACATGAGTCTGATTCAGTCAGGAAATATCAGATGTCTGAATGTGAAAGAGTCACATCAGTGTTATTGGAGCTGTATAAGATTCTTACAAACACTTTGACTCAGGTCACGGCAAGGTCAGTGAGGGGCCAAAGGTCATGAGATAATGACAGAGTACAAACTCACTGCTGAGAAAAACAAACGAGGAAAAGAGGAAAGTGACAAAGAGGAGATTACAGCTCTTCTGAAGTGTCCTGCTTCCCGGCTGATGAACGTTTGCTGGATCCGCTGCTGTTAATGTCTTGTATTGTTCACGTCTTACACTCCATTCGGAGCAGATTCCTGCTGCTGCAGCTTTTGTTTCCTTTAATCATCAGGATTAAGCGGATCTGGTGAACGTGTGTTCGGATTTAACGTGCCTGCGAGAACATAAACACTCAACAGTGTGACATGAAGTTACCAGCCCCACTTTCTGTTTGAAACATAGAGATTAATCACAGTCACTCACGGGGCGCATGAATCACAGTTTACTATGATTGTTAACGAAAAAATAAAGAGAAAACTTTTTTTTTTTTCACTGAAGTCTATGGAAAAACTATGTGTGAAAAGCCAGTGGACCGTATGCTAGTGGTTTCTAGAGTGTTAATCTTTAGATGCTAAAGTGTTCAGAGTGCTTTTAGCATGTTGATATTTTGCTCTGTGATGTTTAATCCTTTGAATATTTCATGTAGTTGAATTTAGGGTTAGTTTAAATGAATCTGCATCAACTCTCCTCTCCTTTACTGGTGTCAAAAGACTGTTTCATGACCGAATAACAGGTCTCTCGGTAATGAGGTGCTGTGTTTTTCACGCTGTGCTTTCAGCTCTTCATCTGAGGGACTCCACACCGCTGATCTCTGAGGAGAAAGAGACACAAATGATGTGTAAGAGCAGAAATTATATACTCAGAAGTCAAAAGAAACGTTAACCTCCTTTCAAACAACAACACCTTCTGTTGTTACTCTTCTTCTTACCTTATTCACTGTTTGATTACCAGATAAAGTGATCATTTCCCAAAGTTTTCCCCCCCCCCCCCCTCCCCCCCCCCCATAAGATCACACTTAATATCTACAGAAATGTAGCATTATTTCTCAGGCCTGGTTTCGCTGGTCCTGCTGCACATTACATGATGTGTGTTATTTCAGAAGAACAGGGATTTTCCAGAAAACAATGTTTATCAGTCTGTCATACACCAATTCAGTGATCAGCAAAAAAACTGCTTTTTCTTTGACTTTGGACAGTGCCTCTACTTGCATGTGTATTTTACACATCTAGGCTCACCGCGACTTCAGTGACACAGAGATGTTTAATATTGTTAATAAAAAGGCCCTTATGTTGCTCTGATTCAAATCACAACCTGTTTTCTATAACCTTGAGAAGAACAAAACGGGGTGCACAAAGACTTCAAAGCTCGCTTTCTAAAACTCCAAAGAGTCAAGGATCCTAAAAACACCGGCTGGTTAGGGAGAGACAAGAGAGAGTGGCGTGAGATCAGAGAAGGACTCAAACTCAGGTCGCTGTGGCTCAGACATCGATCTCCAAACTCTGTCTCCTTTACTTTGATGATTTCACAGTCAGTGTGGATTTGTGGGAATGATGTCTTTATTTGTGACTGAAAACAAGACACACTAACAGCTTATACATGTGCTCCGTTCCTCTTCTAGAGCAGGAAGAGTACATTTGTTCAAGATTGAATTTATTTGCAGACATTGTTCTGTCTGTTTGGAAATAAGCACGGATATTTACACAGTTTTAAATGTTAAATTATGAATAGTGTCCTGTTCATATCTGCTGTTTGATCACAGTATATATTTGTGAATGTGTTGTGTTTGAGTTTCCCTCTCTGACAAACGTAGATTTCCTTCTGTTATATAGTAACAGATCAAACTCAACTAACCCATCACTAGATCCAGGACTGGAGCTCTGGGCTCGTATCGTTAGTAATCTGTTGGCAGAAGCAGCGTGTGACGCGCCTGCAGTATCTCGCCATCTCCTCTCAACATCTCTTTACCTTCAAGATAAAGCAGCTGTTTACAGTGTGACTGGAACACCGTTCACACCGCGACGCTGCAGGTTCAAGCCCACATATTCAGATCAGATCTAATCGCATTCTCAAAGAAAAAATTAAATCTCTGTGCGAAGAGTTTGGCTGCAGTAAAGCTAACCCTTTCTGTCAAAACCAAGATAATTAATGTAGTTGCATCATTGGCATCACATTAACAGTTTTGAAAACTGTTCTGAAGACATTTTAAATGCAAAAAGGGCATTGATCATTTTTAAAACAACAATAAAAGTTATCCTGTGACCCTACAGAGGATAAACAGATAAACACCTTTCACTCCTTATGTATATATAGTGACCACATCTGCCAAGAAATACCATAAAGTAGTCACTGTACCTCTGAAGACTTGAACAGCACACATGCACTATGATGCTTTTATGGTGTTTTGTCTGTTAAAAGCAGCTTTTACAGCATAAATGACATGAACACTTTATTAGTTTAACAGACCTTCCCAGCTTTACATCAGCTGAGACTTTGAGGTCCATCGCTCTGTACATAATGAGCAGACATCTGAAACATGTCACCTGGAGTCGTTAATGATAGTCTTGTCTGTAGAACAATAAAACAGTTGTTTAGCGCAAAGCTCCTGACCTCTGCAGGCACTCATTACGTGTAATTAACAGCTAATGAGGGAAAAGTGATTTCCATTCAACAACACAATGACACCAACAGTAGCAAATGTTCTGCCTGTGCAAGAGTTTCTGTTACAGTAAAACCCAGGACAGGACTAAATACAGTGAAATCTCACGCTACACACAAACAGCATGAAACATGGCCAACTCGCCTGTAGAGAGAATCACAGACAATCCTGACAAAACCACACACCTGTGTTATTTTACATTTCAGCTCCAAAATCAGTTACTGTACCACAAGACCAATGCATTTTATTTATTTATTTTATTGGATTTATTCCAATCATGTTTTAAATACTATCCAGACAGTAAAAGAAAAAGCATAATCTCAGATCTCTGAGACGTTAAAGGGTGTATGAGTTTCTTTCATCTGTTGAATGCAAAAGAAAGTATTTTCAATAATATTGAAAACCAAACTGTTGACTTCTGTAGTACGAAAAAAAATAAACCAGCTGTCAACTTAAGGGTGAGTACAGTAAATTATTTCCTTTTTCAGTGAGCTGTCTCTTTAAGGGACACCAAAGCCTTACATGTTAATCTGCTGTCCCTAGTGTATTACTGAAACTAGAAGACAAGACAAAAACTAGATTTTTTTTGTGTGTTTGTTATTTTATTTACTTTTTCTGCTCAATACAGCGGCTGTTTGTACAAGTGCTTTGATGGCATTCGTCACAATGATGAGGTGGCAGCACCATCTCAAGATTATTGTTAAATGATAATTATTTTTATATACATTTCTAACCGGCAGTCACTCACTTCACAAGAGCATCAAAAAGTTGAGAAATGGTTGACTTTATGCAAATGAGCAGCAGAAATCAGCAGGTGGCAGCGAATAGCTGTGAGGTTCAGGTAATGACATCTGTCTTCAGCTTTTAAAAAATAATGCTAACCCTAAATCCAAACTTCAGACGGAACAGAACAATCAATCAGATCCTGAATGAACTTCAGTTCAACCAAATCCAGAAATCATTAATGAGAGGAGAGCAGAGCTCAGAGTTTGCTAATATGCCACACTCACACACACGAGGGTCATGCTGGTGCTGTGTGTGTGTGTGCATGTGTCTGTGTCTGTGTGTTGTGTGATGGTGTTGTGTGGTGTTTAATGGTGTTGTGTGTGTGTGTGTGTGTGTGTGTGTGTGTGTGTGTGTGTGAGTGTGTGTGTGTCACTGTGATGGTGTGTTGTGATGTTGGTCTGTGTGTGTGTCCTGTGCGTGTGGTGGTGTGTGGTTGTGTGGTGCCACTGGGGGTGAGTGTGTGTGTGTGCCACTGTGAGTGTGTGTGTGATGTGTCTGTTTTGTGGTGGTGCCACTGTGAGTGTGTGTGTGTGTCACTGTGTGTGTGTGTGGTTCACTGTGAGAGTGTGTGTGTGTGTGTGTGTCACTGTGAGTGTGTGTCTTTGTGTGTGTGTGTGTGTGTGTGTGTGTGCACCATCTTTCAAGAGTGGCATTCTCTCAGCCAGCAGGGAAACGCTCTGTCTAACATTAAAATAAACAAGAGCTCATCTGAGTGTCTAAACATCATCAATCCAAAATAAAACACATAAACCAACCCAGAACCACTGAGCAGACAGACAGATGTGTTCAGCAAACAGTTATTTAGTCGGGTGAATCTCACTAAGAAATATGTCATATTGTAGTTCATCCCAAAATCAAAAGAAAATATATATAAAAAATATATAAAGGTCATTTTGCATATGCTTTATCACTATAAATAATTTTTGCATCATTTTAATTAAAATGTTATAACAACCCTCCATTCTCATTACTGTAATGCAAAATGTTCATTCATTCTCATTTTGATTGTTTTGTGTATGTTTAATACAGAAATGAAAGTTATTTTGATTTCTATTGATCAGCATAAATTACAGTAGATACAGATACAGGAGAATAAAATTATCACTGCACTGGATACTGAGAAATGAACTAAAATGTCCTCTGTAATTGAATACGTGTTCTCACAGGTGTAAACGGTTCATGTATGCAGGTTCAGTCTGCAGTATTTAGTGTTTTGCTGAAGGACTGGATGGAGAAACATCATATCTTTGTGTGGATTGAACACACAGCCCTTCAGTTCCCAGCCAAGATCACAATCCACTGCACTATTAAAGACCACAGCAAACGCTCTGTTTCTAGAAAAACTAGATGTACCTTTTATAAGCTTTTATGAAGTATGTGTGTACTGTAATGAACCAGTAGATGGCAGCATTTGTTCAAGTTTAAGGCTACAGCTGCGCTGTCATGAAAGCAGTTTTAATAGTTTGACCATAAAGCTGTGCAGCATTGAATATAGAATTTATTGAAAGAATAGCAACTTGAGATGTGATCTCATTTTCAAGGGGGTCCTAAAAACACAAAAACAAAACATTATAACATAAACAATACAACTATACGAAACACAGGAATGACAATTCAATATTATCACTGCAGAGCTGGGTATATTGCTTACAAATTGTAATACGTTACTGATTCCAAATTACATGACAAAAATGGGAGTTAGTACCGTTATCCATTACATTACACATTTTAGGTAATATAATGTCTTTAAAGACCACGGTCCTCCAAAAGATGTAGTAATACATGGTTAAATAACCCACTGATAAATTAAATTAAAAATGTATGTGTACATCAGTTGAAGCAATGTTGAAATGTTGAGAAAACACTTAAAACTGAAATTATTTTTGTAAATCCTGTGCAATTATAGTCACCTGACTAGTGACTGGTCTTTTTGTGAATGCTCACAAAACTAGAAGACTTTATGAATGTATGTACTCCGTAGGCTATTTTTACCAGTAATCTGATCAGAGGCGTCATGCCCATTCAAAGTGAGGGGCACGTGCCCCCTCAGATTTTTGAGCCAAGTGGATTTTGAATGCAGCTTCCAGAAGACAAAAAGCAGCTGATTAATATTCTCTATATTTAATACAATCACACCAGCGTGATTATAACGTTCAATGCGTCATATTATCAGCTGCTAAATTCAAATCTGTGTTCGCTGGCTGGCGCTGAGCCAGATACAGATGTGTTCATCCAGTTAGGCTCATCAACCATAACTCCTTCAAAAACAGCCAGAAACCTTGGAGTTATGATTGATGATCAGCTGGCTTTCTCAACGACAGGCTAAAACTGGGAAGATCAGGCCCTTTCTTTCAGAACATGCAACACAACTCCTTGTTCAAGCTCTTGTTCTATCCAGGCTGGACTATTGCAATGCTCTCTTGGCAGGTCTTCCAGCCACTTCTATCAAACCTCTACAACAAATCCAAAATGCCGCTGCAAGATTAATCTTTAATGAACCGAAAAGAATGCATGTCACACCTCTGTTCATCAATTTGCACTGGCTACCAGTAGCTGCTCGCATGAAATTTAAGGCATTAATGTTTGCCTACAAAACCACTACTGACTCTGCACCCCTTTACCTAAACTCACTACTTCAGACTGCCCTCTAGAAGCTTGCGTTCTGCAAGTGAACAACGCATTATAGTGCCAACCCAAAGAGGCACAAAATCACTCTCAACACAAGACCTATTTTCATTAACTGTTCCCTCCTGGTGGAATGACGTGCCCCAACCAATCCCAGCACTGAGCTGATCCTTAATAAGAGAAAATTATTGGTCATCCATTCTTTTATATTTTTAACACACTCTGTTAGCTTATATAATTTTCATCTGGTCTTGTTGAGATATATATATTTGAGTATCATCAGCATAACAGTGGAAATAATCCCGTATTTTCTAATAATATTACCAAGGGGCAACATGTATATTGAAAATAGCAGAGGACCTAGGACTCTAACCCTTGTGGCACTCCATATTTTACTGGTGTTATTTGAGATGACTCCCCATTTAAATAAAGAAAGTGGTAGCGATTGGACAGGTTGGATCTAAATCATCTTAAAGCCTGCCTTTGAATACCCGTATAGTTTTGTAATCGAGTATGAGTATGTCATGATCTATGGTGTCAAAAGCAGCACTAAGATCAAGTAAAACTAGCAATGAGATGCAGCCTTGGTCTGACGCAAGAAGCAAGTCATTTGTAATTTTAACAAGTGCAATTTCTGTGCTATCAACACCTGTCTCTCTCCTTCCATTCATACCGAAAACCCTCGGACGAGTTGTTTTCAACCAGGTATCATTGTTTCTTTCACAGAACAACAAACTGGACGCTAACCAGTCAGGTTTCAGGAGTGGCCATTCAACTGAGACTGCGCTACTGTCAGTCACAGAAGCCTTGCGGATTGCAAAAGCTGATTCCAAATCATCAGTTCTTATTCTGCTGGATTGATCTGCTGCTTTTCGAAACTGTCAATCATCAGATCACTGGGCATCACAGGGATTCCACTTCACTGGTTTCAATCCTATCTCACTGGTAGGTCTTTCAGGGTGGCCTGGAGAGGGGAGGTATCCAAAAGGTTCCTCAAGGATCAGTTCTTGGACCGCTCCTCTTCTCCATATACACTACATCACTGGGTCCCATCATACAGGCACATGGCTTCTCCTACCATTGCTATACTGATGACAAGCAGCTCTATCTCTCATTTCAACCAGATGATCCAACGGTAGCTGCACGGATCTCAGGCTGCCTGGCGGACATCTCGGCATGAATGAACGAATATCACCTACAGCTCAACCTGGCAAAGACTGAGCTTCTTGTCTTCCCTGCCACTCCAACTCTACAGCATGATTTCTCCATCCAGCTAGGTTCTTCTACAATTACCCCGTCAACTTCGGTCAGAAATCTTGGTGTAATCTTTGATGACCAGCTGACCTTCAAAGACCACACTGCAAATACTGCTCGATCAGGCTTGCATTGCACAACATCAGAAAGATCAGGCCCTTTCTATCGGAGCATGCTGCACAACTTCTTGTCCAGGCCCTTGTCATCTCTAGGCTGGACTACTGCAATGCTCTTCTGGCTGTACTTCCATCAAGCACAATCAAACCTCTACAAATGATTCAGAATGCAGCGGCATGACTGGTCTTCAACGAGCCCAAAAGAGTCCATGTTACACCTCTCTTTATCTCCTTGCACTGGCTACCGGTTGTGGCTCGCATCATGTTCAAGATATTGATGCTTGCATATAGAACAGTCACAGGCTCAGCACCCGCCTACTTCCCCTCACTACTACGAATCTACATCCCCTTCAGAAGTCTGAGATCCGCTAGTGAGCGACGCCTCGTGGTACCATCACAGAGAGGCTCAAAATCACTTTCCAGAACATTCTCGTTCACCGTTCCTGGCTGGTGGAACGATCTTCCCACCCTTATCCGGAACGCTGAATCCCTGACAATCTACAACAGTCGAAAACTCATCTCTTTCGACGCTACTTTACTTCATCCTAAATTAAAAAAAAAAAAAAAAAACTTTGTCTTTCTCTTTATTTATTCTTTCCCTTTCTAGCTTGTACTGATTTAAACGATGCCTGAAACTTGGTATTACAAGCACTTCATGTATCGGTTTGCCTCTTTAAGAATTATCTCTTTATGTATGCATCATTGTAGCGCTTTGGATTTAAAAAAAAGGGGGTGGCCCCCCCCCCGTTTTGCAAAATGGACTAAAGTAAATGTAAAACGATTAAACCTCAACCCCAAATGCGCACAGTAATAACTTTCAAATTGTTTTTAACGCTTGTCATTCGTAAACATGCTCTGATAGTGGAAATATTTCATCATTATTTACAGCGATTCTCTGATTGAATGATTCCACATAGAAAAAGAAAAAAATCATGTTTCTTTCGTGTGTAATAATACTAAACCATGTAGCGTCTCGACCAATCTGACACACTAATTTTAATTTGATTTAAAAAATCAATTATTCATTAGGTTAACAAATCGTCACGGTCCCCTCACTCAATTAACTGGATGCCAGGATGTCTGCTGAACACCAGGCGCTTTGGTCACCATGACAACTAATCATGATATCATTGGTTTTATGACCCCCCAGGAATGTGTGAAGGATAGCCCACTCTTTGTCCCAAGGAAAAGCGGAGTAGAAATGGACTGTGTTCTAGTTAATTCATAGGAAAACCGTTATTTGAATTAACACACATATTCTTCAGGCCATTGAGTATATTACTGTCATTGTGTATTTTGTCTTTGATATTCTTAGACTATTTTAGTATGCTTGTGAGGGGACCATTCCTGATCCTCCTTTTCACTATATGTAATCTTACCTAGTTTAGTATCTATGAATTTGCCTTCTAATGATCTAAACGAGCGTGTAAATTATATGTTGGTACATAGGAAATATATATTAGGGCCCTGAGAATCGATAATAATTTCGATTTAAGTCCATTTGCAAAATACCATGCTTAGAGAACAAATGGTCGTAAACCCTCCAGCAATTGCCAACTCCCGCTCGGAAATTCCATTTTGCTCATTGGACAAGCCATCTTGAGAGGCGTGAATCTTTGCCGATTTTAAAGGCCGCACTTCATGTGACCCGCCCATGTTGGTGGTTCAGTGAGATGCTAAGATGAAGATGTGGGAAACGCTCCAGGATACCAAAGCTCGTGCCCGGCTCCGGCCTAGTCCTTTTCATTCATCCAGTGATTCTGACTCAAACTAGCTCTTTCTCATCAACTAACTTCAGCCAGATCTTGGGCCTTAAGATTGCATCAGGAATCTTTTCAGACATACGCAAGTATCAAACTTAGTCGATTTAATTGATGCATTAAGTATCAGTTACACCTTTTTACAAGGTTTGTTTGAACTAAGAATCTGACGTTTTCCCTCAGGTTTTAGATCTGCTGAATATGCAAAATGGTTCCATAAAATTCATTCCTTATGTCTCTTTCTTTAGTGCGAAACTTTAACCCTTTCCTATACCAACTGTATAGTGTGGTGTGTGTGTTTGTGTATGTTAGACCAGTTTATGTCTTTATGTAGTATGTTAGACTAGTTTTAAGTGTTTATGTAGTTAATAAAACCTTACTTGTATCACACTTGACGTGTTCATTGTTTACTCATAACCGGAGTCAATAATCATGCAGATTTACGTTACAAACTTATAGAATTGTACAGTAAGAAAGTTATTTCCTTTAACCAGGAAATTAACGTTCTTAGAATTGACAAGACGGTTGACCCTGAGGGGTCAGCTAAATATCTACAGTGGATCTAAAATATGAATAGTTAATTATAATTAGTTATGGTTAATTATTCATATTTCCTGTTGTGAGCTAAATTCGCTACACCCATGAATCAAATAAATCAGTTGGAGAGCTTTATTGAACACTTGGCAAGTAAAATGTAGAAGCCAGCATTCTGTCCGTTTCATCTTTTTTTGTAACTTTAAAAAATATATATAATTAGATACCATTTTAAAGCTTAGAAATTCAGCTTTCGAATGCATCCAACCATTTAGATCAACTGTTAACGAGTGCTGAGTAGCTATAGCTATAACAAAAATGAGCACATAATTGTAAACATATAAAGGAAAAATACCTTTTACAAACGTACAATGACTCTTATTTTGAAGTGTTCTTGTTCCCTATTGTTTCTGTGTTTTTTTCCTTGTTTAGTTCCTGTTTTCGCTTGTTTCTTTGCCCACCTTGTTTGTTGTCATGGCTTCCCTTGTTAGTTTCTATAGTAATTCATTAACTCGTTAGCCATATATACCCACCCCATTTGCCTTAAAGCCCAGTGCACACTGTGCGATTTTGGCCACGATTTGGTCGTCTGAGACAAATTTTGAAAATCCTAAAAGATTCCTATAATCCTAGGGCGCTTCTCAAACGGAAAGGCTGCACATCTCGACCACGTCATCAAACGTCGCTGAAGGCCGTCTCAATCGGAAGGACCCTTGGAAGGCAGCTTTCGTTTCACATCCTTCATTCAGCTGAATTTGAAGAATGTATGGGATGTATCCTTCCCGACCGTCGATCACCCACAATTCTTTGTACCCATTCCATTTCATGAAATTAAACTGACGAAAAACGATTGGCCGTCGTGATCAAATTTCATAAACTCCAGTCAGAATTCGTATATGTTGCCTTTGCTCTGACAAACAGTGCTGCTTACACTAGTCTTCTTAAATACGCCGCTATTGCCGCCATTCACATACTTTTAATGATAGCCAACATCTCAGCCCTGCGTGCAATGCAGCTCACAGTCACGACGTGTTGGTTTGATGTTAACTCCGGACAAGTTTTCTTGTGATGCAGCCATTTTTAAGCGCTTGAGTGTCGTACAGTCTTGACCTTTAATTGACACCTGAGATCCAACAGTGTCCACATGATCCATTTCATAATAGTCTGACCAGCAATAATTGTAAAGGACTATTAAAATTGCACAGTGTGCACCCAGCTTTACACTTTGTCAGTTGTTGTCTTTGCTAAGTGGTCGAGTGTGTTCTTTTGCCCTGTTCCTCCTGTTTTCTCGTTTCCCCGCTCATGCCTTGGTTTATCTCATTTTATTAAATCTAACATGCGGGTGTTGGAACCTGCCTCTCTCTTCGGTGCCTCAGCTATTGGTACAAGACGCATATTTTTTTAGCGAAAGGGAACACCAGTACCACAACATTTTGTAACCAGTATATATCCGCAGCATGTGCTCTGGCCTGCAGAAACTCTGCTTCAGAAACCCTTTTTGATGGTCAAATATAAAACCTTTCTATTATTAGTACATCTGAGTGGGACACGTTTCTCTACTATTTTAAACCATAAACGAGTCTCTCATTCTGATTTCAAACACTTCTCACACGTGTTTTTAATGATTAAGAAGCAAGCTTAAGAAAGCTCAATAAAACTTCATAGCCATTAAACATCATTGTACTATACGAAACACCATATAGAAATGCGTTGCATGTGAGGTTTTACAGAATGGGTTACTACGTGTACCTATCTAAGAAATTACTTGTAATATAAGGTAACTACATGGGGTAGAGTTCGGTTAAGTGGTAGGTTCAGGCAGGGCCGTCCTTAGGGGGTGCAACTGGTGCAGTCGCACCCCGCACTTGAGGGGGCCCCGCGGAGGACGGACCGAGGGGGGCCCTGCTCCCTACCTCGCACCGGGCCCTGTATCAGCTAAGGACGGCCCTGGGTTCAGGGTTAGTATCTAGTTATTACCTAGTTATTGTAACTGCTATAATAACTACATAGTATGTACACACGGAAAAGGACTGTAAAATAAAGTGCTACCGAAATTACACGAAAATGGAACTGAAAACATTTAATTTCATTCATTATAAAAATACTTATTTTGCTCCTTAAGAATAATAATAATAATGATTAAAAAAAGAGAATATGCAATATGATATCTAAAAATGTGTAAATATTGAAATCGTTTTGGCAAGGCATCATGCATCAACCCCATCAAAACTTACAGTAATTAATGATTGAACCAATAAGAATATCATCATAAATAATTATAATTCACACATAAAATATCAACTACAATAAACTTCACAAAGTAAGAAGAGAAGAAATGAGAAGAGAATAAATGAGAAGAGAAGAGAAGAAATGAGAAGAGAATAAATGAGAAGAGAAGAGAAGAAATGAGAAGAGAATAAATGAGAAGAGAAGAGAAGAAATGAGAAGAGAAGAGAAGAAATGAGAAGAGAAGAAATGAGAAGAGAAGAGAAGAAATGAGAAGAGAAGAGGACAAGGTCTGTTCTTGTGGAGGTTCTGATTGTCCTGTGGTTCACAGCAGCCTACGAGATCAAACAGAGTAAAGAAGAGTAAAAAACGACAGTAACAGACTTCAGGGTATCTGATCATGGACTGATCATGAATATCTTTAGCAACATTCTTGTCACGAGTAAATAAGAGTTTCATCAAATGTACACATTTAAAAGATTAAGTTACTTTTAGTCACGTTCTTTTCCAGCAGTGACGATCTGTTTGTATGAGCAGTTATCACGCGTCTCTGAGAGACTGGAATGTGACTCGTGTCCCTCTTAGGGTCTGTTTACACCCGGTCACCCCAGAGCCATTCAGAAACATAGTTGCGACTCCCATGCTTCCATCGGAACTGAGGAATGCAGTAGTACAGCGTGTCGTGCAGCAGCCAATAGTTCCAGCATTGAAGCCCATTCAATTCAGTGCTTCTCAAGCACACTCTCCAGAATGAAGAAAATACAGCATTTGTTGAAATTTTTTGGAAATCTGGCCAGTAGTGGTATTTTATGAAGCACATTATAGTTAAAGTTTATTGTTAGATAATAGAAACTTATACTATAATTGCAGTTAGATTTCAGACCGATGAGCTTTGTAAAAGCGTTTCAGAAAGGCGGGGCATAGAGGAGAACCAATAATGTACAGTATGTGGAAAATAATGTGTTTTTTAACCTTAAACCGCATAAACACTTTTCATTACACCAAATACAGAAAATAATGGTCTTTTTAGCAACGTCATATGACCCCTTTAATAATTACTAGAAATTGCTGTAAATATAGTGAAACTGCTGTTTATCCTACAGAAAAAGGGTTAGTTCACCCCAAAATGAAAATTCTGTCATTAATTACTCACCTTCATGTCGTTCCAAACCCGTAAGACCTTTGTTTATGTTCAGAACACAAATTAAGGTCTGGGCCGCATTCAGATGAAACTGGACAAGTGTAAATGCATCTGTTTGTTGAAAACACATGTGGAAATTTTACTCCTCCCCAAATGTTAAATAATAAACGTGAGAGAGCGTGTTATAGGCTATATATGTTATAGTCAGATGTGACAGTGCTAATGCAACACACATCGCCGCGGATGAGTATCTGAGTATCTCTTCAGTAAGCAGCAAATTAAACTGAAAGAAAGTCACAGACACGCAACACACAATCTTATCTTTCCAGTGCTGATGCCGTTCTCTTATCGCGATCTTCTAGATTTTGTAATTAGCTGATAATGAATAAAATGCAGCGCTCAACTGTTGCTTTCGTTGAGGTGAAATATTTTAAATTTGCATATGGGAATCGAAGATTGGATTTATATCCGTTTTGCAAAGACACGTTTATGTGGCCAAGTGTAAATTAAACCGTTTTGACAAATCAGATAGATATCCGATCAGAGAAAACACATGAAGTGACCAGGTGCAAACAGACCCTTATATTTATGACCCTAAACTGACTATTATTTCCTACATCGCTGTTCTCATTTCATGACCTCCCAGCTGATTGAATGTTATCACTTACATAACAGTCACTCACTTCTTGTTTCTGGTTTCACGTATCTGTATCTGGCAGAAGACAGATGGGAGAGTAATACAGATGAACGGAGAAAGACAGAAAAGATGAGGATGTCGTCTGTGTTGCTGCCGCACCTGCAGACTGAAAAACATGAAACTGTTTCCAAACTGCAGAAACACACAGAGCTCCTTACCAAGTTCTGTTTGGTTTCTTCTCACTGAGCGACAGAATTTCCTGATTTAAATGTCAAAACGACATCTCGGACAAAACAAGATTCAGTTACAGCCATGATCTTGAGTTACAGTATTTTCCACAGGCGTGTCATTTAGAAATCTTTTGTTCACTCTGTGTGTGTCTGTTTGTGGTTCATGAGGGTATTACTACGTAAACATGGTTTATGAGGACACTTCTCAGTGTGTGTGTTATACTCACACACAGACGTCAACAGAACGGTCGGCTCTTCCAGCCCTGATTGGTTGCGTCTGTGGTCGGCAGCCAGCGAATCTGACACAAAACACTGGAGTCAGATAATCTGCATCACCATTTCTGTTCACAGGTTTGCAGCTCAACGGCTTTAGAAACAGAGGGTGAATAGTAATTTATAATCCTTTCCAATAGCGAGTACAACTGGTAAAGGACACACTTGTACTTTAGCAAACCAGGATGCCACTATTGGGCTATGACAGCATATCATTCACTGTAATTAGCATCTTTACTAATGTTCGACTGATATGTTTTTTAAAGGCTGATGCTGATATCTTGGAGAGCAGAGTGGATGATGGTTAATATAAAGCTGATATTTTTTCCACAAATAAAGAAATTGTAGAAAAATGAAATAAAGTAAACTCATTAGCCTTTATATCAGACCATTCTTTAATGAACTTGGTACTTGACGGCCAACCAGAAAAACTTTCTGGTGAATCTGATCATTAAAAAATGCCTTTCAAACATTAATCTTTATAGTGCAGATGCATTTGTTCAAAGGGGGCATTGGATGCAAAATGTACTTTTACATGGTGTTTGCATATAAATGTGTGTTAGCAGTGTGTGGACACAACCACCCTACATTGATAAAAATCCAATTAACTCCTTTTGTAATCCCCCAAAAACCTAAGAACTTTCAATTATCAAGCCGTTTTGATTTTCAGACTGTCCCGTATTAGCATATCTCCGCCCTCAGCCAGTTGTACGCTGTCTGCGTTTTCCTCCGCGCTCGAGTAGCTGATAACAGTAGAGGTGTGGCACTGTGCAGTCCGATTGGTGTTTGGCATCAAAGTGAGAGCGATACAGAGCAGATGACTTCGAATCGCTCTTGCGGTACTTTAATGTCAAACACTGATCGGTCTGCGTAGCGCCTCTTCCAGTCGAACACACCTACTCTCTCGTAAGCAATGCAGGTGTTTGTAGTTAGACGTAAAAATGAACATAAGAGTCTTCATTTTGTCCCGACATGAGAGCCACTGAGGACGCAGTGGATTGTTTTGTTTTTGATGGTAACTCGCCACCAAATACACAAAAAACAGAAGAGAGGGGTGGGGCGAGCAGCAGCTCATTAGCACTTAAAGGAACATGCACTGAAATGGCTTGCTGTGAACAGAGCGGTTTTTGACAAGACAAAAAGGGTGTTGTTTTACATGACCATTGAGGAATTGTAACCAGAATGTTTTGTAGACATTTCCTGAAGACCCTAAAGAATCATTTGAATCAAATTGGGCATCCGATGACCCTTTAATAAATTAGCAGCATTCACGCCCCACAGATTTATGACCCTGCTGAGTGTGTACACTGCAGTGTGTTTGTGGGAAGCTGTGTAATGCAGGACGGTGTGTTACCTGAGCGTGAAGCGAGGAGCTGTAGGCATACGCCGGCGGAGGCAGCTCAGCGGGATACAGCGGGTATGAAGCCCACACCTCAGGACTGCTGGCGTACAGCGCAGGAACGTTCAACTCATCTGCACAAACAGCAGGAGACCATGAGTTTGCTGTGTGCTGCATTGTGCGTTAAACTTCCCATTCCATATAAATGAGTCTTAGCAGGACAGTCCCACCATTGTGTCCATGTGGACAACAGCGCAGGTGATTTGATCCTCAGAAACTAAAGGCCCGCTAGGTGGAGCACATGTGTCCACACTCACAGTCAATGGAGAATATCTGAGAAGCTCACACGGTGCACACGACAGAGCGACACACTGACAATGAATACAGGCTTTAGGAGAGCTGAACTGATTTCCAAGGGAGCATTTTTCATTCATCTGAGGTGTCTGAGAGCCGTTCACACAAATTATTTTATATGTGTAGGTCCTAAACCAAAATCAAATAAAGAGTGATGACACTCATGTGTGTTACAGAGGATTATGGGTACAAAATCTGGTTGTAGCACATGAATATTAATTTGATCATGCTACCATTGCACGGTGAACTTTTCATCCTGACAGAGGAGTAAAATGTATTGGAAGTCAGTAGACAGATCTCAGGGCCTGTATTCACAAAACATCTTCAGGCTAAGAGTAGCTCATAACTCGCTGATTCAGGTGAAAATCTTAAAAATAATGGGCTTGTCAGTCCTAAATTTAGGACTCCTACATTTTTTGTTCTAAGAGTATTTCAGTTTTAGCGCTAAAACTAGCTCCTAAATCTGTGAAAGGTTAGGAGCAGTGAAGAGGACTCCTAAATCCCTAAGATCAAGCCACAAACTATCCTAAAACATCTGTTGCTGGCAATCTGCCTCTGAACGTAAACATTTTAGAAACATTTGATTATAATGAGTTTTTAAAAAGGTATATCGTCTTAATTGCAGGGGTATTAGGACTGTTGTAGAAATTATCGAGGACAATTTTTCTTTAATTATATCCTTGTTTTCATTAAGCAGCTGGGCAAGAAGAAACAGCTGTGCTTGTGTCCAGTTTGTTTTTTTTATATGTTTGCATGTCTTACTATCAGCCATGATTATTCTACTCTGTTAATTAAAAGGCTGTTTATATGCATATTCACTAATTGTTTATGAGAAGCACACGTGTAAGAGGCTGACAATTAGCTGAACATGTACTTGTTTAATTAGTGACTCTTAGCCTGCATTTTAAAACCTTTATTTGAACGTGGCAACATTTTTATTTTTAAACCTTTATATATGGCAACATAATATCGCGCTCTACAATATTTCTATGAATAAATCGCTAACAGAGCTATCGCCATCATAGTTAGTAACTATACTGACAATCATCCCACAGGCAACTAAGCTCATCCCCGCCCCCTTACTCTTAAGGCTTGTTCACACCGGGACGAGTATCGCGCGCGATTATCGCCGACGTTTAACGCCTCGTGACTAAACAGAGGGCGCCAATGTGAGTGTGCACACCCGTGCAAAACGGCAGGTGTAAAAGCGTAATTTTTTTAAAAACCGCCTTGGGCTCGTTTTTTTTGGTTTGACGTGCCGCGTTAAAAACTGGCCGGCCAATGAGATTGGTGCTTTTGTTCACGTGCCTGGAGTTGCTGATGTTACAGTAAAACACGACTTGGTGGCACTCAAGCACAAAACGGTCTTGCAGAGCACACACTGATACCTAATGACAAAGAGGAAGTAAGTAGACCAAGAAGAAGCATCGAGGCAACATGAATGTAGAGCTGCTGGTCTCATTGATGTCTGAACACAAAGGGCTTTATGACAAACACGACAGCGACTACAAAAATCTCAATAAAAGGGAGTTGTTATGGAGAGGAATTGCAGAACAAATAGGATTCGATGTGTACCGGGGTTTTTCTGTTTTTCATAAGTTCCCTCTAATATCAAAGTCCACTAAAGGTGGTAGAGCTTTTTCGCATTTGGCTCCGAAACTCTGTAATAGCCTTCCTGATAACGTTTGGGGTGTGCAGACACACTCTCTCTGTTTAAAATCTTAGATTAAAGACACATCTCTTTGCCAAGCATTCAAATAATGCATCTCATAATCTTTTACTGCATTTATATCTAATCAAATGCACATTATTAATCTTTAGCTTGGGTTAAACAAATACATTTAGCTTGGTTGGAACAGCAACTACGCTAACTATGTTTGTATTTGTTTCTCTGTCTTTTTGCCACGGTATTGACATCCTGTGGTAACTAGGATTTAAACAAGCTTCAGTTTGGATCCAGAACAACTGAGAAGAGATGATGCAAACCCCTCAGAACACCTCTGATGATTCCAACCCTGAAACAACATACAGAACGACCACATTTTGCTATAAGTTTGATTGCATCCTAGAATAATTGCTGTTAATATTATTCATCTTCTGTTTTATTACGTCTTATATTGATTTTTCCGTTCTGCTGGTTGTCTGGTCAGAGGAGAACTGCCCCCCGACTGAGCCTGGTTTCTCCCAAGTGTTTTTTTCTCCATTCTGTCCCCGATGAGTTTTGGTTCCTTTGCCGCTGTCTCCTCTGGCTCTTAGTTGGACACTTCATTTCCGGCGATATTGTTGACATGATTGCAAAGATACTATTTAAACTGAACTGAGCTGGATGCTGACATTACTGAATTTAATGATGAACTGTCTTTAACTGAAAATGAGTGTTTACTATTGTCATTTTGCCTTATTGACACTATTTTCCTAATTAATGCTGTAAAGTTGCTTTGTCACAATCTGTATTGTTAAAAGCGCTATAGTAAATAAAGGTGACTTGACTTGACTAATATCAGGGAGTGAATTTGCACGTTCACTCGGCTCATCGCCAGCGAAAATCGCTTGGGTATGAACACAAAAGACACGTCGAAAAACGTCGGCGATAAGTGCTCGATAATCGTCCCGGTGTGTACGAGGCTTAAGGACGACGTTCTTTATTCCTTAGTAAAGTTTGTCTCAGCAGCTTTGTGAATTGATTCTAAGAGAAAACTCTTAGATAAAAACTTTTACTGCTATTTAGGAGAACTCTTAGTGGTAAGATCAAATGTTTTCTGCAGGATGTTTTGTGGTTCCAGGCTCTCTGGGAGTTTCATACTATCTATGATAAAGAGATCAAGTCTAGATATAGATAGACAAATGCTTGTGTGTGTTTTACTCACAGGGCTCTCGACTGACACAGAGAGATGCAGGACTCTGTCTGGATGCCGAAGGGTTTGGAATTCCTACTAGTTTGTTCTTGGCCATCTTGGTGTTGGCTTTGGCAAACTCCAGCCGTAAAGTCTGGGGAATATCCGGGTCAAAGCGAACGCCCTGACAAAGAGGAACAAACATCATTATAGCAAATGTGCTGGATCCATCTCATCCTCACATCACACTCTTATGATATGAGCTTGACATGATGTGTGCTTTTTCATCTCAGGTCTGTTCTGATGGGTCACAGGTATTAGGGGAAACAATGCTATAAGAAATGCTGAAGAACGTCATTCCAGACACTACAGATCCACTGCAGTTTGTCTACGGCCACAATAGATGCAGTATCACACATGCTTCACACCGCTCCGACCCACCTGGACAATAAAAACTGCTTTGTGGAGCTACCATATGTGGATTTAATACTGTCATAGCTGATCTACGAGCTGCTAGATCTGGGCCCTGGATGTCCTCGCCAGCAGACAGCGGTTTGGATTGGCAGTGAAACCTCTGGCCCTCAACACTGGCATTAATGGAGTTTGCTGACAGTCTGATCAGTGATGATGAGATGGGCTTCTAATGCAGCCGGTGATCACGCACACATTCATATCAAAGAGGACAACGGCTTCAGATGTTCAGGGAGGATGAGATGAATTGAATAATGCTGAAAATCAAGTATACTGCATTTTCAAATGGCAAAGAAAGTCTGCTTGTGGAGATTTGTGTTTGTGGGGTTAAACTCGGACGACTGAAGGCAGAGACAATCAGCTGTTCTTGCACATTAAACACTTCTGCAGTTGATTTTTCACCAGTTGGACAGAACTATATCAGGACAACCTCTAATGTAATTTTACATCAGAAACAATGAGATGAACTATATTAAAAATACTTTTCAATACGTTTTCAATCCAGCTATCTGTGTGACGTAAGAAATAGTTAATCTATGAGTCAAAATTGACGTCAAGTTTAGATGATATTCACACATCAATGCCTGCAATCAAAAACTAACCAGTTTTGAACAGTTCACTTCAAGACCGTAACCTATACAAAGACATGGGAAACAAAGCCATTTTAATTAATACTGTCTTTCATTATGTGTGCATCTAATTTTAAGATTTATTAACTGCAGAGCTCAAATCCTCTCAAGGTCAGTCTCTCCTGTTCACACTGAGATTAAACCAAATCCTGGATCAATGAAAACCAGAGAGGAAGATGAAGCTCTTTAATCTATGGATTGTCTCGTTTTCAGGGAAGAAGAAAAATGTGTAAAAGTGTCTTCTGTCAGAATCACCACACGAGGAGCCTTTGGTCTTTTTTTAGCAGAGTTATGTTGAGATGAAGCGTTAAACTTACGTTCAGGGCGTTCTTAGCAGTCTCCGCTTCTGAGCGACTGTCAAAACTCACAAACCCCACCGGCTGCAGAAACACAGAAATCAAGGTAAGAAGAAGAAGCAGCTCTTCAAACTGCACATAACAGCAGTCTGAGACAGAGTCATGACTATACTGAGACAGAGACGACTGAGGGAAAGTCAGCATGAAATGACATTCAAAGCACATTTTACTTGCTTTTATTGTTTGACTAGCATTGACTGCTGTCACTGATAACACTTTATTTGACTTTATTAGTGAAGATACTGCATAGACATTTTCTATCAGCTAACCCAACACCTACCCCCTAAACTCACCCATCACACAAACATGTGCACAACACTAGATTCACAACAACAACATCTGCTGGCTGATTTATACACACACACTCTCTCTCTCTCACTGCACACACACACACACACACCCTCTCTCTCTCTCTCACTACACGCACACACACTCTCTCTCTCTCTCACTACACACACACACACACACATACACGCTCTCTCTCACTGCACACACACACACACACACACACACATACTCTCACTCTCAAACACACACACACACACAAAACAGTACCCTCTCACACTCTCGGACCAAACATACATCACACGGTTCACAGGTGCTCTCACTACACACACACACTCACACATCAGCAGTGTTGGGGAGTAGCTAGCTACAAGTAGCGACACTATTAACGTCATTAAATTTTTTTCAGTATCTTGACAGTAGCTCTGCTACTTTTAAAACAATGTACTACTTTTTCAGCAAATAGCGGCGTAGCTCGACAATAGCTTCATTCTATTTTGTGAACCTGCGATGGACTGAAGCAGCGCAGCATCTTTTACCAGACTGCATACTAAAATAGTGGATTACCACCATATATTGGAATATCACACATCTTACAGCTTCATGTTTATATATTCATATATTTATTTACTTAATTTTTTTTAAATCACTTTTTGCGAATAACAGCGGTTGAAATTCAATCCGTGTAGTATTCTAACAACTGGTAAGTAACAATAAGTAAGAACTTTTTTGGGCTCTTTTTAAGGAGAGAGTTATATGATTACCATAAATTATGTAATGATATTCAGGAGTGGGTTAATATTTCAAATTCAACACACACTACTATCCATGATGGAAGAAAATCAAGAGATCGGAGGATGGAGATAATTACAAATAGCCTTGTTTGTCCAAATGTATGTCCCTCAAACAAATACATCAAGCACTAATTTAAAGATGCACATACAGGTGAGTCATTTTAAATGTTAATTGTCCTGCTTTTTTGCACTCTACATCAGATGTCTATCTCATTACTTGATTCTCATTCATCAGTCTGATCTGCCCCGCCTCAGTTTTGTAATTAACCTAAAAGACCAATAACATAGATACTGGTGGCTCCATTGCTTTGGCAAAGCATCTGTTGCTCAGAAAGGGAAATTGTGAAAAGCTTAAATGTTTAATAATTTCAAATAAAGAAATTAAAACATAATAATTACTGCAATTTTACTATTTTTGTGTAAAGTGAAAATGTGTATATTCTGAAACATGCTTTTATTTTGTAGTGCACTTGTGTATTACACTATCAGGCTAATATATTTCTGTCTTGCATAATAATAATTATTATTATTATAAAACATTTTTTAAAATCATTAGTATTTTTTCCTTTGTAATGTTTGCTTTTTCCCCATTTATTCTATCCTCATTCAGAGATTGCTTCCATCTATACTGAAAGAATTACAGAGAACGCAGCAACAATTCAGAAATAAGATGACAACACCCTGCATTCAAGAACAGACCTCAAGCTCATCCAGTGCAGTATTTCATGAGTGTCCCGGGAAAACTTCAACAAACTGGTCCTGATTTTTGTTAGTCAGGGCCTTCATCACCTCAGTATTTTTGAAAGGGAATAATTTAAAGAATTACTCAAACAGATGTCTAGATGATAGTGATGTCTAGAAAGACACTGGTCAAAATGTTGGATGAGAAACGCTTCCATGAAGGCAGATATATGTGAAGTTCTGTCTGAGCAGGAATAACAACCACAGACATATGGTCTGTTATTACCAAGAGCTATCTGGGAGTGACTGTCCACTGGACAGATTCAGAGACACTCACAATCTCTTCAGGGGCTTTAGCTTGCTGAGGATGAAGGGAAGACACAGAGACGCTGGAAAGTGTTCACATGGAGCTCAGCATTCAAAGCTAAGCAGTGTTAACCACTGCAGACAAAGGTTGGTGTTTGGTGTGTTTGAAGATGAAGAAGAGGTGACTGAAGATGATGAAGAAACTGATGCAGAGGCAGATCTTGAGTTTACTGATGTTGCAGCATTTCCAAATGAGTCAGAGAACGATGACTAGCACTTGCCCATTGACGCTGTGCCTCCATACACACACTCAACCAAAGATGCTGAGGCAGCAGTGGAAGACCCTTCATTTACAAAGGTTTCAAGGGCCACTTTTGCCAAATGTCAAAGCCTTTGGAATAAGCAGAATAGAAGCACACAAGCTTCTGACACCATTAAAGACTGACTTGGATGCAAGCTGGTTGTGCCAAATGTAACTCGATGGAATTCTGCACATAATGCAATGGATCGACCGAAACCTGTATTGAAGAGAAACCTCAAGAGCTCCGTGATGTTTGTGAGAAAATGGGCCTTCCACGGCTGAAGAGATGACATTCATCAAAGAATATCTAGAGGTGAAATTGAACTGAAAAGAATGTATTGAATCAATCAATTCAATACATTTACTTGTGTAAATATTTTAGTGATTCACAGAATCCCATATTTGTATAATAAAATAATACCATAATTATTTAAAAAAATATAAAGCCTATATAAGAAAAAAAAAATAATAATAAAAATAAAGGGGTCATATGATGTTATTTTGTGTATTTGGTGTAATGAAATGTGTTTATGCGATTTAAGGTTCAAAAAGCACATTATTGTTTCTCCTCTATGCCCCGCCTTTTTGAAACGCGTCGTTTTTTACAAAGCTCCTCGGTCTGAAAAGCGAGGTGTGCTGTGATTGGCCAGCTATCCAGATGCGTTGTCATTGGATGAATACCTCAAGCGTGTGACAGAAATGTTACGTCCCTCACCATACTGTGATGATGCCTGTCCGGCCGGAGAAGCGACGAGACAAACACATTAAACCCATTATAAACCAGGCATTTGCATCCAGTGGGGACATAATTACAAATTATAATGACTTATACAGTCTTTTTACACGTTGCGTTGCATTGTGCCGCGTAAACATAAAACAATGTCTGCGTTTGTGATCGGAGAAATGAAAAACAACAAGCTCTACTCTACACTGCCCAAAAAACTCGTTTTTGAATCGTCAGTGGCAAATTCTTTATTTATAAAAACGTACTTACAGTCTGTGAGTCAGAACAGCCGGCATTGTAGTTACTCTCCCAGGATCAGGACACAGTCCCTCCATAAAATGTGCTGCACACATCCTGAATATTTGGGTTGAAGTGTTCGGGAACAGTGTTGTAAATACAACTTAAAAACCACTGATTTCTAGTCGTGTCCTCATTTGGAAGACCAAACAAAGTAGTTTCGCTTTCACAACGAAGCACACAGCATCTTCAGGACATGGCGGCAGCAACAATACTACAGCGAGAATAAAAGTTACGCCTTCTTTCTTTGCGTGAACATTTGGGCGGTGTTATGCAAATCTTTCCCCATCGTGACGTAGACATGTGGGGCGTGTTAAAACGAGCTGTTTTAGGTAGACGTGGTTAACTCTTAACTTTTATAAAGAATATCTCTTTGGATTCGAGACTTTAGTCTTTGCAACTTTACAGATCTTCTTTATGCACCAAGAGCTTGTAACACTCCAAAGAGAAAGGAAGAATTGAACGCAATCATATGACCCCTTTAATCACATTCATCTCAAATTTAAGTGTTAACTCTTAAGAATACAATAATCAACATGAATTATGCATCCTGTGATTTCCTGGTGTATTGTTGTTACTCATATTGTCATGTTTTGTTCGGTGTTATTTCACAGCTCATGCACCAGTGTCCAAGGCCCTCGGTGCTCTCCAGTCATCATACCTCGGAGACTTCGCCCTTGTTGAGAAGCTGCAGTCAATCCAGCAAGAAAACCTCCAATACTGCGGGCCATTAGTTGATGCTATCATCATTGGAGTGAGCAGACCTTCAGTTATCTTTCCAGTAAACTGTATTTGATGCCAGCGGCTTACACACCGAACGAGCAAAGAGATAAAACAGCAGTTTTCATCACGCAGAGCCAGATGATTCTAGAGCATCAGAAAATGAAGGAGATGACATCTCAGCTTATTCTCCAGGAACCAGGAGCATGTTTTGGATGAAGTGGACAGTTCTCTGCAGTCTACAGCAACCAAACCTGATCGTGCTTTCCAGAGAGTCTTCATTAAGTGCAATACTGTAGCGGTTGTTTAGTGTTGGAAAAGACATTTACCTTCCAAAACACAACCATCTTTCTGAAAGACATTTTGAGAAGCTTCTCTGGTGTCGAGTTAGCAGATCTTCAGTATGAATACACATGGAGTTGCCAGCTCTTATTAGTCTGAAGGACACTGCATCTCAAACCGTTCCTGTTTTCACTTGGACCACAATACTTTTAACTTGTGTATCATATTCCAAGCATTCGCTCCTTTTGTAACACAAACGATAAGATGTTGATCAGTCACAGGTCATTGTTTTGGATGAAGTGTCACACGGTATTTTTAAGTTACTTGCAATGCTAAATTTGTTGCAATTTTGCACTTTGACTTTTCACCGTCTGAAATATTTGAATATTGTATGTAATAATACAATAGTTATTAACATCCTAATTATATTCTATTCTTTTAAATATCAAATATTTTACTGAAAACATTCCAATGCTTATTCAGTTATTTGTAATACACATCATTGTGGGAAAAAAATGTAGTTTCAATGTAGCTAGCTACTTTTTCAGAAGAGTAGCTTTACTGAAGCTTAACTACTTTAATTTATGAGTAGCTTGTATCTGGTCAAGTTTTAGAGAAGCTTCTTCAGCACTGAATATCGGTCGCTCACAGACACAGCGGTCTTCATTTTAAGATAATAATATTTTCTAACCCTAAAATGTCCTCATTATCACACGGGAAGTGTGTCTCCACATCCTTCATGCTTTTGAAAGAGATAAGAAGCATTTCTAAAAATACACACACTTCAAGTATTGAAAGCTTCACAAAGAAAGAAAGAAAGAAAGAAAGAAAGAAAGAAAGAAAGAAAAGTAGTATATGAGGAGATGACAAGTTAACATCCTATGGAGTAACTAGCTAAACTCCATTTAAAACTATTTTAAACAGATTTTAAACTCACAGCACTTGAGACAACATGAAATATTTCTATTTTTATAAGTTAATTTGTTACATCACAGGAGCATTAAACTAGTGATTGCAAACGAGATTAGAAATGATGAGTAAATATGAACAGGACCTAAACATAAACACACCAAACACATCTCCAACAGCGTCTAGCTCGAATGATGTGTTATAAAACAACTCACAATACATCCATCCTGCAACCTCATAGCAACCAACCAAAGCACCCTAGCAACACCCTAAACACCATCCACAACACCCTAGCAACCACTCACAATACCCTAGTAACCACTCACAACATCCTCTTAGTAACCATCTGTTGTTCTGACTGACCGCACATCTTAAGAGCTTCAAATCTCAAGCTTTCTAAACGAATGCAAACTTTTGTAAAGCTTTCTCAAGCCACCATCACAGTTAGTCTCGACAAACCTCTTTTATCTAGTTAACATTGCTGTGATTGTGTTTCTAATATAACATCTGAGGGAGTGACACACATTTCACAGCTTTAGAAAACAACTTTAGAAAACCCTGAAAAGTAAAAAGGGCACATTGAGAATATTAATGCATCATACAGGAATAACACACATGACATACTGTACTTGTGATTCACATACTCAGAGAAATCATACATGTCTCACCTGTTTGGAGGTAAATTTGATTAAGGACCCTTCGTAACCCTAATGAAGAGAATCAGAAATTAAGCACAGTTCATGTTGACAGTAATTTCATTTCATTCATGGAAGGAAAACACAACATGTTTGTCTCTTGTGGCAGAGGTGGACAAAGTGCAGATACTGCTGGTCCAATATTACTTCATTACAAGTGAGAGTTGTAAAGACAGATATTTACTTAAGGAAACATCCCAGAAGTACTTGCTTTAAAAGTACTTTTTTTTCAAACCTGCTTTAAAACCCAGCAACACAACTGTAGCTGTATAGCCTCGGTGTACTGTAACTGCTGTCTAACAGCAACACTGCTTTAACAAAACAGCAACGCACGCAGATTTATTTGACATCAAATCAAACGCTCTCTAATCGCTCAGTGCTGCTTCAGTCAAACACCTACAGTATTGAGTTTTGTTAGGAGACAGCAGCTCTTCTGTGGCGTTATAGGTATTATTTTCATTTACACAGTTTAGCAAAATCAGACAGTATTGTGTCTAATACATACCACAATATTAACTTCTTATTACTGAATTGTTGTAAATAAATATCACATTAGCAGCTGGTCAGTGTTCAAGAAATGCTGAGAAATCACTCTGTGTAACCCTCCAAGAGTGATTACTGATAAACTGTCTGGAAAAAAAAGTCATGTTTTAGAAAAGAAGAAGAAATCCCTCGCTGACTCTCAAAGCTGCGACATACTTCGAGGACCTTGATAGAAATGTAGTGGAGTGAAAAGTATGATATCTGTCTTGCAAATGTTCTGAAGTTAAAGTCACAAGTATCCAGAAAAAAAATATATTACTCAAGTAAAGTACAGATACGGAAAGCTGTTCTTAAGTACAGTAATCATGTAAATGTACTTCATGTCTTGTGGATTCAGATCAAACTCCACGCACCTGAAAAGGCCTGAATAACAGGTAAAGCTCTCTGGGTTTGATGTCCAGCGGCAAGCCACTGACAAACAGAGTCCTGACCTGCAGAAAAACCAGAAAGAGGACTCTGCATCTGATGGGTCAACACTCACAGTATTACAGAGAGTTTACTGTATGTCAGAGTACAGAACTAGAGATCAGAAGACAATCACAATGACTGAGGAGAGCACAAAAGCCAAACCAGAGTTTGTCTGACATTAGGAGTATCTCACCTGTTCTCCTGGGCTGCTGGGCTCATTCTCGCTGCTGTTGTTCATTCTGGAGCAGAAGAATGCAGTTATAAGCATGAGCTCGTGCAGCGCGTCTGTCTGCTGTGCGCGCTCCCGCGGGCAGAGGCGCGTCACCGCGGCGGCGTGCGCGAGCATTCGCATTTCCATTGAAACGTGAGCAACAATAACCTTTTACTGAACTCTTTTCGTCTCTAGCTTAACACATGGTGAGAGACGCATTTATCAAATGCTGCTGGTGATATGAATTAGAAGTTTGCCACAAACATTTAAAATGCTACTCTAAGGAAAAAATAAATAAAGTGTACAGAAATAATGCAGAGTAAGTGACAATTCCCATCAGAAGTTCAAACCCTGATGCAAAGGGCATCTGTCAGAGCAGCTTAAGCAGAGAATCACTGCCCTTTATTGCCCACAGACTCGCTGTTTGCTATTTATACACACTGTCACACTCAATAAAATGAGAACTTATATTTTCTATATTATCAGCAATCAAAAATGCTGAATTTAATATGCATGTGCCACAATAACAGAAATCATAGTCAAACACGTAAGAGGGAAAAGAACAGCGCATCAGGGGCATGCTCCACACAGAGTTATTTTAAAGATATGTGCATTGTATGCTCATTTGTAGTTACTTTAAGGTAGTTTTTAAATATTTGTGTTACCTTAGATGTGCAAAGCTGTAATTTTTCACAAATAAATAAATAATCATAAATAAATAACATTTTACAAAAATTAAGATTGAATATATTTGGTCAAAATCCCATGTTATTAAGATGAAGTGCTATTAAAGACAATATTGTCTGGTTAGACGGCAATGCTGACCTAAAACGCAAAATGTTCGCCCACACTCTCTGTCTTCAACGTTCCCACATCTCAGACCTCAAATACATAAAATATTACCGTTTAGACACAGTTTTTGAAGTAAAGAGTAAAAAAAATACTATACACAACTTATTGACCCCCCCCCTCATAAAAACACTTTCTCATTGGATTTAAGCAAATCTCACTGGTGAACCATTTTGAACTCAAAAAAGGCCAGTTGTCACTGAAAGGTGAGGAGTTTGCTCTGTCTGTCATTTGGCGCCACCGTGTGGAGAAGAAAAGAAACACAGGGACAGTGAGACGTGGAGGTGTATTTAATGTGTCCTCAATAACTTACAACACAAGCTATGACACTCTAACACAGAAACAGCACTGATATCTGACACGCTCAGCTTCTCGCCGGAGTGGAGCTTGCTTTCACGGTCTTCTTCAGATGATGGTAATTGGGCAGGATCTTCATCAGGAAGTCCAGCTGCAGCGTTTGAGGCTAGAGAGGACAGAGACGGTTAGAATAGCAGCAGGTTCCTCAGGTGTATCAGAAACACACGGTGTGTGTGTGTGTGTTACCTGCGGTCTCTCGGTCTGCACGCGTCTCAAACACTCAGAGCCGTAGATCACGGTATTTTCTGGAATCACTTCACAGGTGTTCACCGCACAACACGCTCCCACGATACACCCGCTGCTGAGGATCACGCTCCGGCCCACTTCAGCTGAACACACACACACACACATTAACACATTAGACACACACACACAGATAGGGAGACACACACACATTAAACTCACCCACAAGTCACCTTTATTTATACAGCGCTTTTAACAATACAGATTGTGTCAAAGCAACTGAACAGCATTAAATAGTAAAATAGTGTGTCAATAATGCAAAAGGACAATAGTAAACACTAAATTTTCAGTTAAAGGCAGTTCATCATTGAATTCAGTGATGTCATCATCCAGCTCAGTTCAGTTTAAATAGTATCTGTGCAATCAAGGCAACGATATCGCTGCTATTAAGTGTCCCCAACTAAGCAAGCCAGAGGAACCAAAACTCCATCGGTGACAGAATGGAGAAAAAACCTTGGGAGAAACCAGGCTCAGTCGGGGGCCAGTTCTCCTCTGACCAGACGAACCAGCAGTTCGTTCCAGGCTGCAGCAAAAGTCAGATGCTGCAGTAGGCTCATGGGGTCCTGTGGGTCTTGTCCGGTGGTGGTCTGGACGAGGTCTTACAGGGATCGGATCTGGGCCATCTAGTTGTCAGGTCTCGCTTCTTCAGAGCTGTTGAGGTCGTCGCTAGGTGCTGATCCACCACCTCGTCTGGATATGGACTGGATATGGGTGGCTACGGTGACCATCTGATCTTGATACAGACTGGATCTGGTGGCTACGGTGACCTCGGAATAAGATAGAAACAGACTAATATTAGCATAGATGCCATTCTTCTAACGATGTAGCAAGTACATCGGGTGTTATGGGAAGTGTTCCCGGTTCCGGTTGACCTAATTAATGCAGCCTAACAATCCTTTATCTGATTTTAATTATAGAAATGTTATAGTGTGTTATGTGTATGCCAGGTTAAAAAGATGGGTCTTTAATCTAGATTTAAACTGCAAGAGTGTGTGTCTGCCTCCCGAACAATGTTAGGTGGGTTATTCCAGAGTTTTGGCGCTAAATAGGAGAAGGATCTGCCGCCCGCAGTTGATTTTGATATTCTAGGTATTATCAAATGGCCAGAGTTTTGAGAACGCAGCGGACGTGGAGGACTATAATGCAATAAGAGCTCGTTCAAATACTGAGGTGCTAAACCATTCAGGGCTTTATAAGTAATAAGCAAGATTTTTTAATCTACAGGATGTTTAACAGGGAGACAGTGCAGTGTTGACAGAACCGGGCCAATATGGTCATACTTCCTGGTTCTAGAAACCATTTTGCATTTTAGACCAGCTGGAGTTTATTTATTAAGCACGCAGAGCAACCACCCAATAAATCATTACAATAATCTAACCTTGAGGTCATGAACGCATGAATTAACATTTCTGCATTTGACATTGAGAGAATAGGTCGTAATTTAGATATATTTTTGAGGTGGAAAAATTTAGTTTTACAAATGCTAGAAACATGTCTCTAGTTTTGTTTTCCTCCAGCTGCGCTCCACTTTCCGGACTGCTCTCTTTAGGGTGCGAGTGTGCTCATTACACCACGGTGTCAGACTGTTTTCCTTAATCTTCCTTAAGCGTAAAGGAGCAAACGTATCTAAAATACTAGAAAAGAGACAGTCCATAGTTTCTGTTACATCATCAAGTTGTTCTGAGGTTTTGGAAATGCTGAGGAATTGAGATAAATCAGGAAGATTACTTACAAAGCAGTCTTTTGTGGTAGAAGTGATGGTTCTAACAAGGTTGTAACAAGGAGTAGAATTTACAGTTTTAGCTATATGAAGTTTGCACAAGACTAAATAATGATCTGAGATATCATCGCTCAATTTCAACACCATCAACATCAATTCCACGTGACAGTATTAAATCTAGAGTATGATTTCGACAATGAGTAGGTCCTGAGACGTGTTGTCTAACCACAATAGAGTTCAGAATGTCTATGAATGCTAATCCCAATGCATATTTTTCATTATCAACATGGATATTAAAATCACCAACAAATAAAACTTTATCTGCAGCCAGCAATAACTCAGATAGAAAATCAGCAAATTATTAGTCTGTGGTGCCCTGGTGGCCTGTATACAGTAGCCAGTACAAACATCACAGGGGATTTATCATTAACACTTGTTTCTCTGGATAATGTTACGTATATGAAGCACCATTACTTCAAACGAGTTATACTTGAAGCCCGCCCTCTGAGAAATACTGAAAACATTATTATAAATTGAAGCAACACCTCCTCCTTTACCTTTTGGACATGGCTCATGTTTATAACAGTAATCTTGGGGGGTAGACTCATTTAAAATAATGTAATCATCAGGTTTTAGCCAGGTTTCTGTCAAACAGAGCACATGTAGGTTATGATCAGTGATCATATCATTTACAAAAAGTGCTTTCATAGAAAGGGACCTGATATTCAATAAGCCAAGCTTTATCATTTGTTTATCCATATTGCATCTGTTTTTTATTTGTTGAACAATTAAATTGTTACTCTTAAATTGGTTTGGAGGTTTTTTGTATTTCCTAGTTCGGGGAACAGACACAGTCTCTATAGTGTGATATCTAGGTGAAAGAGTCTCTATGTGCTGAGAATTAACTGATTTCTGTGACGTGAGGCGGCTAGCAGACGGTCGGTTTAGCCAGTCTGTCTGCTTCCTGACCTGGGCCCCAGTTAGTCAAGTACAAACTCAAAATATATGTGCCATATTTCTAGACAGAAGAGCGGCACCACCCCAGGAGGGATGAAGACCATCTCTTTTCAACAGGTCAGGTCTGCCCCAAAAACTCCTCCAATTGTCTATGAAACCTATGTTATTCTGCGGGCACCACTTAAACATCCAGCCATTGAGTGAAGACAGTCTGCTATGTATCTCGTCACCATGGTAAGCAGGGAGGGGACCAGAGCATATTACAGTGTCTGACATCGGGCTTGCAAGTTCACACTCCTCTTTAATGTTATTTTTAGTGACCTCCGACTGGCGAAGTCGAACATCATTAGCGCCGGCGTGAATAACAGTCTTACTGTATTTACGTTTAGCATTAGCCAGCACTTTTAAATTAGCCAAGATGTCAGGCGCTCTGGCTCCCGGTAAACATTGGACTATGGTGGCTGGTGTCTCTATTTTCACGTTCCATACAGTAGAATCACCAATAACTGGAGCACTTTGATCAGGTTTCTCAGCGGGTGCGTCACTGAGTGGGGAGAACCTGTTTAATCTTTTAATCGGAATGGAAGAGCGGTGTTTTGTCCCGCGACTATGCCGCCTCACAGTCACCCAGTCGCCCTGCTGCAGAGGCTCTGTTACCGGAACCGAACAATGTACAGGACTCCCTGAGCTAGTCGCATCCAAAGCCGTATCTACAGCCCTCACATTCTTACTGTCCTCAATTAAACTTTTGATGCATGTCTCTAATTCTGAAATCTTCTCTGTCAGCCTAACTATTTCCCTGCATTTATCACATGTGAATCCCTCGTCGCTGACAGAGAGAGCTAAACTATACATGTGGCAAGCAGTGCAAACAACAATAGCAGGAGAAGAAGCCATTACTCACCGTGATTGATGAATGATTCTGACTTACCACTGTTGTTTGATGAACTCTTGCAAAAATAGAGCGAGAGAGAAAAGAAACGGAGCGAGAGAAAAAAAAAGAAAACAGAAATAGACGCGAAAGACAAGCTAACCGGCTAATCAATGCTAATGCGCTGCACGCGTGCTGCATTCGTACTTTTAGAATAAAATCAGATTAGTTTGATAGATAATATCAGAAGTATGGTGGGAATTAAGTTACAGTTTATCATTTTAAACAACAGAGAGTGATAGCAAGATAGAGATTCAACAGAAAAGTGAAGCTACACCGAGCTACAATCACAAACCACTCAGCAGCACCACAGACCTTAGTCAGTGTTCGCTCTAATCGCAGTCACACATACATTCATTGCACTAATTTCTGCATATTTAAAAAGTGCTGTTTAGTTTAGTTTTGGTTTGTTCGATTATTTATCTTTTCTTTTAAGTGGAATTGTGGTGCTTAGAGATCTAAAAACTTGTCCATATTATATTAACGATACCTCATTAAAAACAAAGGAAGTTGCATACAACTTTTCCTGTATTGTTGCCTTTGTTCTATCATTAACTCTTTTGTATGTAGCGGATGGTTTTGTTTGTCTGATGTGCTATCAGGGATGAATGAAATTAATATAAAGATGTGGCAGGTATATACTTGTCTGGCGCCCAAACATTAATAACCGATTGTGTTTTTGAGGCTTTCGGTTTGAGAGTCGAGTAAAGTCTGAGTGCAGTCACCGTTAAGAACAAAACGTGGTCTGGTGGTTAGGACTCATCACACGGGTGACCCGGGTTCGGTTCCCGCTTCAGATAGGGGTTTTTTGTGTGTGCGTGTTATTTTTGTTATATTTTGGGACAAGACAACCACCGTTACAACACACACACATTAAACATCACTGTACACACGTTACTCGTCGACAAGCTTCAGACGCTCACCTCTAGACTCGATGACGTTGTTGTCCCCGATTTTGAAGGCCTGAGACACTGGAAACAAACTCAAGTTAGATTGAGCCGGCAGAAGCTTCATGCTGAGTCTGAAGAAACAGAAGAAACGCAGAAAAAATGCAGAAGAAACAGAAGAAACGCAGACATACCGCAGCCGACCTCAAAGACGTTGTTGAAGCCGATGCTCATGGTCTTGGGCTCGATGTCCTCGGCGTCTGGAAGGATGTTCTCAGGAAAACTGCACACAAACACCGGGATTCTGTCATCACACATCTCATCATTTATACAAGAATAACATCTGCTCGTAGTAATAAATTAAATCTCTCATTATATAGTGATTGTGTCTGTTAGGAAGACTTGGATTAAATCAACCCATTTTACTTTCATGAAGTCTTTCTGAACGTTTTTGAAGCGCTGAATGATCTTTCAAAGGACAGAACAGAAATCTCAGGACTCATTCAGAATTAGGGATGCACCGAAAGGAAAAGTCCTGGCCAAAGCCAAAACTCAACACGTTTTTGTGTGTTTTTTTCTCACATGTATTTTGCCAATGTTTTTCACTATGCATAAAATTATATGTGACGCTGGAGCACAAAAGCAGTGTTAAGTCGCTGGGGGATATTTGTAGCAATAGCCAACAATACATTGTATGGGTCACAATTATAGATTTTTTTTTATGCCAAAAATCATTAGGATATTAAGTAAAGATCATGTTCCATGACGATATTTTGTAAATTTCCTACCGTAAATATATCAAAACTTAATGTTTGATTAGTAATATGCATTGCTAGAACTTCATTTGTACAACTTTAAAGGCGATTTTCTCAAAATGTAGATTTTTTTTGCACCCTCAGATTCCAGATTTTCAAATAGTTATATCTCAGCCAAATATTGTCCGATCCTAACAAACCATACATCAATGGAAGCTTATTTATTTCAGAAATTGACCCTTATGACTGGTTTTGTGCTCCAGGGTCACAAATAGCCAAAATGTGCTTTTTATTGTTTTGTCTTGCTTTTCATAGAAAAAAGAAAAAAATAATTTAAAAATATTTAACACTGAATTTTTTTTATTTATTTAACACTGAAACATTTGTTTAGTTTTTTTTACTTTCTAGCAGACATTACACCAACTAACTACAAATTAACTTAAAATTAATAAGTTAGTAAAATAATATTTGTTGGCCATTTTTGAGACCCCCTTCTTGAATAATTCAACATAATTCAAGATGGCGCCGTTTGTTCAGTTTGTTGCTCCTTGGTACTTTTAGTGTTTTTGTTTGTTTGTCTTGTCTTAAGCAACGTTTTTACGATCAGCTTCACTAAAAACGAACTCTTGGACAAAGAATAGCACACCAGATAACTTTTTGCCGACGTTTGAACATTCAGACGTTTTACTGGACATTTTAGTCGGAGGTGCTGCGTTCCTATACAAGCGCTCCAGGCGACGCAAGCGAGGAAAGCGTGCCGGCGCGCTCGTGAAACTCCGTCAGCACGGTTTTAGGACACCGCTGCCAAGAGTATTCATCTGGCGAATCGCCACTCCCTTGCAAATAAATCAGATGAACTACAACTCCTCACCCACACAAACAAGGACTTTTTAAACTCCGCTGCGCTCTGCTTCACGGAAACCTGGCTGAACGGAGCCATCCCGGACAGCGTGCTACATCTAACGGGCTTCCAGCTGTTCAGAGCGGACCGCGGCACAGAGTCATCGGGGAAAACGAGAGGCGGTGGATTATGTTTTCATATCAATGAAGGCTGGTGTACAGACGTGACCGTTTTAAAGAAGATGTGCTGCCCAAACTTGGAAGCTCTCTTTATTAACTAAGCCTTTTTATTCGCCGCGGGATTTTTCCTCATTTATTCTGGTGTACATTCCTCTTGATGCGCGTGTGAACGCGGCGCTAGAACTGTTGGCTGATCAGATCACACACACAGAGCAGCGTTATCCAGACTCTTTCATTATCATTCTCGGAGATTTTAATAAAGCTAATCTCACCCGTGAACTGCCTAAATACAGACAGCACATCACGTGCCCCACCAGAGACAGCAATAAACTGGACCACTGCTACACGGTTTTAAAGGATGCATACCACTCTGTCCCCCGAGCAGCTCTGGGACTCTCTGATCACTGTTTGGTTCATCTTCTACAACCCTCTACATTGCGAGTAAATCACTCGCATACGCGACTAAATCTTCACTCTTGCGACTAAATGATGTCTAACATTAGCCTTTGGCTAATAAATTCTTAGATTTTACACGTCAGTATGTGTGTGAGAGGCGTTCAACCCAGATTTTCACTCGATAAACATGCTGACTGAGCGCTTGAGAGTATCGCTCTCCGTCAAGCGATCTGTACTATTTGGATGCGCTCAATGGATCATGTCATGTACTCAATGGATGCGCAGTATGAAGCACGCAGCGCACCTGTATGTGGCGCACCGTAAACTAGTGTGAAGGCACACGACTCGCCAGCGCTTTACTGATAGCGCTGTGTTCCTCACACATGCAAAGAGAGAGAGAGCAAGAGAGTCTTGCATACCACGCTGAATCAACACGCTACATGCAAGTTAAACCATATTCTTTGTTGTATTTTCCAGTCAAAATAACAGAGTTCATTTAGAATTACTCAGCTTTTAAGAACAAGCAGAAGATATGCCGGTTTCTCGGCAGTGGGCGGAGCTAATGCGTGAACAGCTCTCATTGGCTGGTGCTCATCTATTACCGTCCCTGTTTTGATTTCAGCAAATCAGTTCAAGCGAACGCTGACAACGTGATTAATATTCATGAACCCAGCAGATAATAATAGTGGTAGTATCTTGTAATAATAATTACTATTATGACCAACAATATCTTAAGCACCACCACCAGTCCTAAGATCAATTAAAATGACAAATATGTATTCATACATGTTACCAATTTTTAGTTCTAATCACTAGTTCTATCATTATATAGTGCTTAATTATCATAATATCATAATATAATGCCTGATTGGCTGAAGTTAAGAGTGCACATTAAGTTATTTAAGAAACTGTTCCATTTTACAAAGATAAGCTGATAGGGTGGAATAATGTTTGTGTGTGTGTGTGTGTGCTTGCGTGCGTGTGTGTGTGGTTGTGGTTGTTACTTAACCCAAAAGTGAGCAAAGCCTGACAAAGTCGGCAAAAACCTCAATTTGTGGATGTTCTCATTTGTAAAACTGTTATAAAAATTAAGTAAACTAAGTTTTTTTTACTTTTGAAATTGTAAAAAATGCAGAAAGTTTTCTGTGAAGGATAGGGGTGGGTTTAGGTTAAAAAGTTGTATAACTATCTGTATATAAAAACAATAGTAAGTCTATGTAATGTCCCCATTTAGATAGCCAAGTAAACGCGAGCATTGGTGTGGTGAGGAAATAGTTTATCAGTCTGGAGAGTAAACAAAAAATGTACTAGCCAATGGCGATTAAATTGCCAAGGTTTCGTCGTGCGTAGAGGTTTGTTCACCAGCATTACAGGGCGAAACTCAAAGCTGCTAAGCCGTAGAAAACTGGTAAAGAGAGACCATTGGACGAGTGCGGATTCCAGGCCTGCTTATAACTTCTGATGGCGTGTTTTGAGGTGCAGCTACTGTGGATGCGCTTCATGAACAGTGACACTACATTAGTTTTGTGAGGAAATGGCGTTTACACCAGGACTATTAACATTTAACAATGACACACCTTGTTTCAGTGCAAAAAACTCAAACAGCTTCGCCGGCAAAGAGGACACTCTACAGGAGGGGGGGGACAAAGATTGTACAAACAGGCCAAATACCACTGAATAGAGAAAAATAAGGTGACAAAGTTAAACTTACTCCTGAAAGCTAAAAAAACAGTTTCAAGTAATGACTTCTAATAAGGGTAAGGCCTGAAAGCATCCCCCAGCACTGAGGCCAATCAACAATTGGCTGAAGACCTGAACGAGTTCTACTGCTGGTTTGAAAAGCAAAAGCCTGGTCTGACACCCACTCTGACCGTCTCACAGCACAGCCATCAACACCCTCCCCCTCCCTCCCCCCTACTGTTTCTCAACCTGTACTCAAGATCTGTGAAGATGATGTAAGCAAAGTCTTCAGGAGACAGAAGATAAGGAAAGCCAAAGGCCCAGACGGTGTCTCTCCAGCCAGCCTCAAAGCTTGTGCTGTCCAGCTGTCATTCATCTTCACACTGATTTTCAACAGATCCCTGGAGCTGTGTGTAGCCCCCCTCCTGCTTCAAACGCTCCACTATCATCCCCATCCCAAAGAAACCCAAAACCACAGGACTTAATGACTACAGACCTGATGCTTTAACATCTGTGGTCATGAAGTCATTTGAGAGACTGGTGTTGGCCCACCTGAAGGACATTACTGGACCCTTGCTGGACCCCCTGCAGTTTGCTTACAGAGCAAACAGGTCTGTGGATGATGCAGTCAATATGGGACTGCACTACATCCTGCAACATCTGGACAAAACAGGGACTTATGTGAGAATCCTGTTTGTGAACTTTAGCTCCGCTTTCAACACCATCATCCCGGACACCCTTCAGAATAAAATGACCCAGCTTTCTGTACCCACTTAGGGCTGTGCGATTAATCGACACGTCATCATAAAATTCGATTTGAGCTTGCACGCTTTCGAATCGTTTTATAGCATGATTTTCCGCGCCCCCGACCTCCCGCAGTGTGCTATCCGAACCAATCAGAATGCAGAATGCCTAAATGGAGCACGAGAACAGAATAGACCGGGCGGGCATACAAACGTAACGCCAAGTTCACGCACTCCATCTGTGGTGCGTATTTTTTTCCGCGCCCATGTTAACGGATCGGAGCGTTCACACTGCACGCGAGTGCGGTCCGGCAGTGCGCTACAGGAGCAATGCGTCTGCAGCAGCCATGCTGCGATCGTTTCCGCATGGAATCTATTTCTGCTGTACTGCACGCGCTGAAAGTGACAGCGCATTATTCACAGTAAAAAATAACATGGACTGGCACAGAAATTTAGTAATTACACCATAAACGCATATAATTAAACTCTACTGTTTCACAGTCAACACATGGATTTTTGGCTAGATTAAAACAAGGAAAAGTGCACTTTTAGATAAACAAGGCAGTAATAGATGGCAGTCATGGTGGTAGTTAAAGTTATATTTATTGAGTTTAAACGTGAATATGTCTATGAAAGATTGTATTACTGTACTGTGATAAAAGAGAATCACAATGCTGAAAAAGCATTTTAAGCAACAATGTTTGGATTTGAAATAAAAATAATGGAATGATAATGTTGTGTTTGTGGGTAAACAGGATTCAGGAGGCAAACTGCAAAACGTCCTGGTGCGAAGCAAAATGAGTCCGGTGCTGATTCTGACCGCATACACATACTGTAGACGCACTGAGACGGAGAGTCTGTGGAACTTGGCGCAACACTCTCGTTAACATCTGAGGCAACGCCACAAAGCGCTCTAGACCAATGCATGGCCCGACACAGGAATTTTTTTTTTTGCCATACGTCTATTCTAGAGGACATTTTGTACAACTTTACTAGTGATATTTTGCTTATATGTCTGTTCTGGACATGTTGCAGCTTTTTGATAAAGCTCTAATTTGTTTTCTTTTGGAAATGTTTTTAAATTCACACTGAATGCATTTATGACGGTAAAGCATGTCTGTGTGTGTCAAAATCGTGATTAAAATAAAAATCGCAAAACTGATCAAAGAAGTTGCGATAGGTTTTTTTTGTCCATATCGCACAGCCCTAACACACATCCATCTGTCAGTGGATCACCAACTTCCTGACAGACAGGCAGCAGCTAGTGAGGATGGGAAAACTCACATCCAACACCCGCACCATCAGCACTGGAGTTCCTCAGGGCTGCGTTCTCACCCCACTGCTCTTCTCTCTCTACACAAATGACTGCACCTCTACTGACCCCTCTGTCAAAACCCGAATCTCTCTACTCGCACGCGGATTTCCTTTGCTCTCGCACAAAACCGGACGCGTGCGCTCAGATACACGCTGCTCTCGCCCGGAGTGAGTGCGCGCACTTAAAACGTGTCTCTCCTCTCACTCAAACTGTGTCCTGTGCACTCTCAAATCTCTCTGTGCTCATGCACTACAGATATGAATTATTTTCTCACCTGAATCTTAAATGTTCTGATTTAAGACAGAACTATTTAGATATGGGTCAGATGCACCATTACCTAAACCGATACTTATGATTTGGAGACCAAATATAACACTATAATGATTTTTTCATATTTGCCATAACATTACTACATTATATTATATAGGTTTAATGCATTTGCAGACAATGTGATTACATGTAACTGTCATATAACTGTATATTCACTGTTTTAGAGGAGAGTGCCATTGCCTGGTAGCCGCACGTATCTACCCCAGTGGGAAAAAAAAAAATTCCGGAACTGAACAAACACTGGATTTAAAAAAAATCTCCCAATAAATGTCCAAACAGTGATATCAGAACATTTATTGTGTTATATCTTGCATTATTTACATCTATTTTTGCATTTGATGTTGATTTGAGGAGTTGTTACTTATTATTGCCATCATACCAACTGAGAAGCAATTATTTTAAATTCAGTTGAGGTATCTGACATATGACATAACATTGATGTTTTATATGAAGTCTTTAGAGCCATAGGCTATAATATGTTGTTTTTAGATAAATTGCTCAGAGACCAACCAGTTGGACAGAGGTTATATGTACAAATCATCCAAGCATTCAATTCCTAGCCATTTCTATAGACTACATTTCATTAACATTGCTAAATATTATTAAACTGGAAAGAAATTAAAGATCCATCTTTGACTGTCAAAAGAATTCCAGGTTCAGTTCACTCAGCCAATTAGATTTCAAGTAGTATTTTCATCGGTCAGTTGTGGAGGTCTGATTGGTTTAAGCTTTATTTATATAGCACCTTTTAAAACAGTGTATACAAAGTAGTATACTTTACTACTTTACAAAGAGATGCATATGTGCATTTGCAGAAAAGATCAAAATACAAACATGAGATATAGTAAAACAAAGTAGCTACAATAACCAGTTTATGTTAAAACAAAAATACAACAATAAAAAAAATCAAGGAAAGGCCCTGCACAAATCTGTTTTGAGACTACTTTTTAAAAGTGCATAATGATAACTTTTGACAACGTTTAATTCAGGTGCGAAAATAATTAATATCTATAGCGCATGAGCACAGAGAGATTTGACACAGGACACAGTTTGAGTGAGAAGAGAGACACGATTTAAGTGCGCGCACTCTCTCGTGTATCTGAGCGCGCGCGTCCGGTGTTGTGCGAGAACAAAGGAAATCCGCGTGCAAGCAGAGAGATTTGTGCTCGCGCATTATATTAATGTGCTTTCGTGCTACAATTATGCGCTCTCGACATTTGTCATTAAAATAACGCCATAAGTCATCGGTCTCATCCAGGATGGCGACGAGTCTGCTTACAGACAAGAGGTCGAGCAGCTGGCTGTCTGGTGCAGTCAACAACCTGGAGCTTAACACGCTCAAAACAGTAGAGATGATAGTGGGCTTCAGGAGAAACCCCCCTGTTCCCCGTTTCATACACAATATTATTTTTGTTGAGTCTTAGTTAAATGTTTTGTTCTGTCTGTCCGCATGTATATACCGTAGCAGTATGTATCATTGTACCACGGTTCTTAACCCCACAACAGTTCCTTGCGTGTTTGCACACACTTGGCGAATAAAGTGATTCTGAATCAGGCGTGTATTTTTAACTGTACAAATAAATGCAGCCTCGCTGAGCAGAAGAGACTTCTTTTAAAACATTAGAAAATATCACAGATCCCAAATTGAACACTACGTGTGAATGTTATAATAAATGTATTAATGGAGCTGTTGTAATTATTAATATCATTATTATGGTCTTATTTATTATTTTATAGAACAACAGCAAAATTATCTACTAAACATTATGAATGCGTGTTTTGGTTAGCTTTTATTTTGGCGGAAACCAGCAGGAAGATCTCAGTGACTCTTTTTGTTGTCAACAGCAGATTTATAAATGATTCTCATTACGAATTTGGGAATATGTTTGTCGCACGTATCACACGGTCACATTCCTAGTAAAAATAGGTAAAGATGTTTCTGAGCAGCTGACGAGTAACGCGGTTTCAGCGCAGATTTTCCTCCTTTGGACTTGGCTAGCCCTTGCTAACGAGCAGATAGCGCCGCGAGCTCGTCATCGCTGTCAGAATACAAGCAACTCATGTGTGTATTAGAAAACAACATTCTGCAGTTTATTTACTAATAGTTAGTTTAGGGCTATTTCGTGATCTCAATCATCATACAGTAACAGAGCCACCCTTCCTCTTCTCATCGGAGACATGCGCTGCAGCGCTAAACAGTCTCTCGCTGTCGGTGCTTGGATGATTCTTACGTCTTTCTCAGACACTTTTAAAGTGTCATGAAACCCTAAAACACACTTTTTGAGATGTGAACATATATGAACAGGTTTCACTTCAGTGAAAACAACTTTAGCATTCGTTATGTCTATTGTTAAGGGAAAAGTGGTTGTTATTTTTTCATTTTTTGAATCAATTTCGTTCTTCTGGTTCAAAAAGCAAAGATGAACCAACGTCACAGAAAGTGAGGTATGTGTGTTAATCTGCCGCGGCTGGAGAGTACTTTTCTCAGTATTATTCATGAGCATTAATTCTTATGATCCAATCACTGTTCCAAGTTTATGTGAACATATTTCATATTCTCCCAGACCCAGAACACGCACATATCATGTCTTCTTCAAATAAAAGATGTGCAGATGACACGACGGATTATTGTGATACACAGCAAACGATGATATAAAGACAATTGAAAGAAGAGTAAGCAGAAAGTAACTGCCTTTATTCTTTCAGTTTTAAAGATATTTTAATTTTTCTGTGTAATGAGTGTGTTGTAGGTCTGTGTTTTATTGGTTGTTTTCTCCCACTTTTCCACAGTTTTACAGCCCATTTCTGGAGTCTTCTTCAGATCTAAGCTGTGAAAGACCAGCGCTGAAGCAGAGGGTTTCATGACACTTCAAATGCTTCCACATCGCACACATGTTTGCTTTATTATAAAGCGTGCAAGCCTCTCACTCTACGCTTGGTGCTATTTGATCGCGTCACTTCACTGTACGGTACACTTTATTCGGTGTTTTAGCTTATTCAGCCGAACACTGAAAGAGCTGTTTTTGCTATTTTCGGTTGCCGAACCTATTCAGAATATGTTCATTTGTGTTTGGAAGCTGAGGGCCGTCTCGTGAGGTACGGCGCGAGTAATAGAGTAATAAAGCGCTGACCTGTTGATGATCAGGGCCTGCTCCTCGATCAGGTTTCCCTCTCCGATCACGATGGGTCCGGCCTCTGCGATGATCCGCGCCTTCGGGTGAACCACGGTCCTCGCTCCTGAAACCAGAGTCAGCAGACCGTGATTATCATCCTGCAGAGCGAAGCAGCTCTTCATTCACAGCTCCTGATAAAACAGCACAAATGTTCATAAACTCATTGCTTTGATTGGCTTGTCCGGTGATGTCATGTCACCGTTACTATAGCAACACTGGACCGGCCAATCAGAGGATAGGAGCACAGCCGTCTGTGTTTATAACCCATGGTATCGGTGTCTCATCACACTGTCAGCGGGTGAAGTGTGCTTTGTGAGTGAATGTACCGATGGTCACGTCTCCTCGGATGTCGCTCTCCACACACACGACTGCTCCGGCTGCGATCTTCACACTGAAACACACACAACATCAGCTTCACAGAGAACACATGGGGACTCCTCATGAACGCAGACTGAAACACATCATGCACATTCTTCAGCTAGGATTATTTCTGACAGCTCTCCTGTGGCTCTGAGTGTTTGTGATGAGACGTGCTTCTGGACGGTTTGGACAGCGGAGGTCAAGTTAACCTCGAGCACGAGCAGCTCTGAAGACTCTGTGAATCTGATCAGGAACGTGTGTGTGAGATAAACTAAATACACACTGAATGAAGCTCAGCAGAACAGACACACAGAGAAACCAGTCAGAAATATCTGAAACAGCTGCCACAGATCGCTTCTGGCTTTGTCCTTCAGTCGTGTGTAGTTTCTCCACCTAATCTCAGAAACATCTCACTGGATTATCACAACATTTGCTCAATAGCTAAACTGATATGTCCTCCAGGCAGACTACTAAAGACATGACCATCTACTGCAGTCACACGTTATTATCTCGGGCTGCTGGACGAATAACATCAGACAGATATAACCCTGATCTAATACCCCTGTTTAACTCACTAAACGCATGTGTCACGAGGACCAAACGAGCACTCGTCTCCACCAGCGGACATCATCAGAGCATCTGAAGGGCCCTCAGTAGGGAGCATCTTCTTTCGGAAAATTAGACAAAAACTAAGAAATCTGCAAACGTGATCTTCAGAGTTTAAAGAGGTTTACTGCTGCTTTTACTCTCGATCGGGAATGAACAATGACGCCGATCTGAACTTCAACATCCCGATTATAAATATAGAATAGTAAACTGCTCTAGATTATGAATAGCGCATAATAACAGAGAGGCAGGTATCGTGTGTTGATAGACATTTTAATACGACGTTTCTTCGGGTGTGTCCGTTTTAATATGGATTTGTTTTGATTTTTAATGACACACAAAAGCCTGTTCCGCATTACAGGCATCGTTGCAGCTGCATTCGCGAGATGTGTCCGTAAAAACGTGACAAAACGCTGTTTATGAAGCATGTTTACCTTTTCTGTCCGGTTTGTTTTGCGCTCGGATCCGCCATCTTTACGCGCTCGCTCGATGACGTCACCGCTCGACTGAGCCGCCTGGCAGCGATGACGCGTGCGAGCGATCGATGACGTCTGTTCAGAGGCTTCTTCTTCTTCTTCGGCATTTTCTGGCGTATTCCGCACCATAGGCACATACCGCCACCAACTGTTTCTAATCATACATGGATGATAGTCCCGCCTCTATTCATATTTTATTCATTTATTTTTTAATTGTTAATTTTATTTTGGGCTCACCCAAGCTGTATTTCTGGCTGCTGCGTGTTCAGCTCCCATGCCAAAAAACCCAGCTTGTGTGTTCCCCTAAGCCTTTGCTTCATTCATTTATTTATTTAACTATCAAATTCGTTTATTTAATCCTGTAACGTTCTACTATAGATTTCATTCATATTCTTTGATTACTACCTTCTCTTAATCCTTTTCCTAATATCCAATTTATCTTCTTTTTTTCTTTATTATTACCATTTAAGTTCTTTATCATTTGAATTCTCTCTATATTATATTTCCGACATTTTAATATTACGTTCAACGGTTTCTATTACCCCACAAAAAGCACATTTACCTGTAATATGTTTACCTGTTTTGTATAGTGATGCATTTAGTCCTGTGTGCCCAAATTGTAATCTATTTAAAATCACCTCATCTTTCCTACATCTTCCAAAATGGTATACTTCTTTAACTGATGAATTAATTTGATAATAAAATCTTCCTGTATCAGCTATGTCCCACTTATTCTGCCACTTTTTTTGAATATTTGATTTCTCCTCTTCCTAATGTGACTTTAATCTCGATATACTTTTTTTTGGTTGCCTTTTTTTGCTAGCTTATCTGCCATTTCATTTCCATTGATTCCTGTGTGAGCCGGAGCCCAACACAATTTGACATCTATTCTCATGCTATTCTCATGCTATTTAGAAATTTTAATGTCATACATATATCATTTAAAATGTCTTCTCTAATGGATTCATATGAAACCAAATTATTTAGCGCTGACATAGAGTCTAAACATATAATGACTCTATCTGGTCTAACATCTTCTATCCACTGTAATGCAACCATTATTGCAACTAATTCGACTGTATATATTGCTAAATTATTTGATCATCTTTTGAATATGCTTATTTCGAATTCTGGAATAAATATTCCTATACCTGTCACCCCAGATTCTGGTTCCTTCGATCCATCTGTAAATATCTGTAAGTATGAAAAATAATTATATTGTATTTTATATATTTCTTTAAATTTTTTAATGGACGTGACAGGTGCTCCATACTCGGAATTTAGTGGCTCTGCATTTACCCATCCAAGTGCCCACACACAGCAAGTGAAACACACACACACCGTTGAAACACACCCGGAGCAGTGGGCAGCCATTCATGCTGCGGCACCCGGGGAGCAGTTGGGGGTTCGGTGCCTTGCTCAAGGGCCCCTCAGTCGTGGTACTGAAGATGGGAGAGAGAGCGCTGTACATTCACTCCACCCCACCTACAATCCCCACCGGTACGAGACTTGAACCCACAATCTTAGGGTTTTATTGAGTATGTTAGATATGTTTATATCTACATTTGCCATAGGAAATAACCATGGTGGGATTATTCCTATTGCTACAGAATGGTCCTTAAACACTATTTTCGATAATTTATATTTATCCACTTCACCTTTTATTGTCCACCCAAAACCCCTTCCTGAATTTATTTTATATTCCCAACAGTCTTCAAGTATTCTCTTAGTTTGATGTTCTTGTTTACTACTTTCCAATCTACTCCAGTATGCCAGAGATATTTTGTTTCTTCTTATATCTAGTGGTAATTCTTCTGTTGCTATCATTAAGCCATTATTTGGAGTATGTCGGAATGCTCCAGTACATTCTCTTAAAGCTTTAGCCTGTATTATATCCAATTTTTTGAGGTTTATTTTGGCTGCTGCTCTGTATATTATACAACCATAATCAAAAATGGGTCTCAGCATACCTCTCTATGTATTAATCATTGTTGTTTTATCTGCACCCCATCCACATCCTGATATAGCCCTCATCAAATTTATAACTTTTTTGCTTTTCAGAGTAGATAATCTGGAGTGAATCATAGAGTCAAATCAGAGCCACACACACACACACACACACACGCACCAAACACACAAGCATGCGGATCCACGCGGTTGGCTTGTCATCCATGATGATCCGTGCTGTATTAAAGAGGATGCTCAGTTGCATCAGATCATGCCTTTAGTTCACAAGCTTCAGGCCCAGAGACGTTGATTCATTTAATGATGATGATTATTATTATTATTATTATTATATATCACAAAAACTGGCCAGTTATAAAAACAATAACAAGCGTCTGTCTGGACAACATTCAGAAGGCACTCACATCCATTAGTTCAGTCTCAAAACACCCTGATGGAAAAAAACAAACAATAAAAGCCATCACGAAATTCTGATGCTTACAAAACACCATTACAACCATCAATTCTACCATTCAAAAATGGTTTTCGGTAGTGGTCGTGTGGGACAATATTCAATTAGGATTATTGGTTTGGTAAAAAGCACCAATAGGAGGTGATCAATTACCATAGAGACCAAAGGTCATTCCAGTTTCCATAAAACCAATACAAGTCCATTATAACCAGTAAAAACAACCAAACAGATGTTGTGATGCGTGGTAATTCACTCAGAATATTAAGAAAAAAACGTAGTAATGACCTTTGCACTCTTTTAGTTATCTTCAATGTTATAGTAACTCACAAGGTTATTGAGTGGGAAGCTGAATCAACTTACGTACAAACATTTTGTCTTTTTCCAGCTGTTACAGCCAAATTTGACTTGTGTCATACTGATGAAGGTCTGCATCACTTGATTCTGTCTCTTCCCTGGGAATACTGTGAGCTGATCTTAAAACAATCTCTACGGTATACAGAAGCGGAATATAAATAAAACAAAAAATGATTTCATGTATTCTCAATAATGCAGTGCGCTGCGGATATTTTCAAACCAGCATGAAAAGTAGTGCCCACAAAATTGTGATGAAAATACTAGTCATAACGCAGCAACTTCTTATGTTACAGACCACACAGCCAAAGCGAGCCAGCATTTAATATTCACAGAGCGAGAGGAGATGGAGAGGAGAGAGAGCGAGGAGACATGAGAGAGAAGAGAGAGGGAGAAGAGAGAGAGAGACATTAGAGAGAGACAGAGAGAGAGAGAGAGGGGGGGGGGGGAAGGAGAGACGAGGAGAGAGGACATAGAGAGAGGGAGAGGGAGAGAGGACAGAGAGAGAGAGAGAGGGAGAGAGAGAGAGAGAGAGAGATGAGAGAGAGAGAGGGGAGAGAGAGATAGAGAGAGAGAGAGAGAGAGACAGAGAGAGGGAGAGAGAGACATAGAGAGAGGGAGAGAGAGACATAGAGAGAGAGAGAGGGAGAGCGAGAGACAGAGAGAGGGAGAGAGAGACATAGAGAGAGAGGGAGAGCGAGAGAGAGAGAGTCCTGCTGACTCAGATAAACTCAGTGAAAGCAGCAGCGACTGATAGAGACTCAGGAGACCATGAGGGAGTTTCATTCTGGGTCATTCGGAGCAAAGCTGCACTGCAGGGTCAGAGTTCAAAGGCTAAACGTTGGTCAGAAGAGCCGGTCTGACGCAGATGGACAGACACAGTCATCTCTGGAGGAACGTAAGTCCTGCCTTAAACTCATTAGATCATGACATGATAATGCTCATTACAGGAAGTGTGTAAATCTAGAGTTGTGTTGAGTTCTCATTGTCATGTGACCGGATGAAGGCGGTTGCTATGCCAACGGTGTCGCGAGTGGCAGTTTGCGGCGGTACCCATGGCAATGAGCTTGCAGGCATCTATCTGGTGAGGGAGATGCTGAAGAAGCGGGCAGATGGGACAGAGCCAGTTTCCGTGGTAACGTTGATGTCGAACCCGCGTGCTGCGCAACTGTGTGTGCGTTACGTGGAGACGGACCTGAACCGCTGCTTCACGCGAGCCGCACTCAGGTGAGGCGCGCTGGGAATGAGCGCAGCGTATGGGGAACAGGCAGGGTCAAACACCAGCAAAGCACAATAACAGAGGCAAGGCAAAAGAGTAACCCAAGAAACGGGAAAGCGGTCAGGGCAGGCAGCAAAATAATCAATAACAGTCTGGGATCAAACCCACAGGAACAAGGGAAACCGCTCTTGTTCACAATAGCAAAACAAGACTTCACAATGAGTGAGTGTGTGAGAAACAACTGTGAGGATAAATAGATCCTGGAAAGGGGATCATGGGAAATGGAGTTTAGGAAGGAATAGTCAGTATGGTAATGGAGCCCTCTGGTGTGAGTGGGAGAAACAACAAGGACCGAATTTATAACTATGTTATATTTAAATGAGATATTCCCCAATAATACCACGGGAACCACTTCACCGTTCACAGCGAGTGTCATGGTGGACGATCAAACCCATAATAATGTAAATAATACTGTTGTTGTATCATGGAATGTAGTTTTACGTTTTGTTTTGTTTAGACGGGAATATAGTTGTTTAGACTTCAGATATGTGGTTTGCTAATAAAGATAGACTTGAAACTTTGGTAGATGTGAGCTCCAGGGCATCAGCGCTCATGATCCCCCCGAGAGCAGCCTCACCTCAGACAGATCTTCTGGAGCCGCTGGCTCTGATGCCTCTATAGTAAAGAGACTTTGAGCAAAACTGTTAAGAGTCTGTGTGTCTGTGTGCAGAGAGAGAGAGAGTAAATCTGTGGTTTCTCTCGAGCTGCAACAGAACAGAGTGCTGGTAGTTTATGAGAGCTGCCAGTACACAATAATCTTTCACTGCATGGCAGCACTGTCAGAAAGAGGCAGGTCAGTAAATAGAAACAAAAAGTCATCTGGATTTCAGACCCTAGACCGCTGCCACGGGTTGGTCCTGGAGCAGTGAACAGATGCCTTCTCTTTATTTATGAATTGACACAGAGGCGATGGTCACTGGCACACATTCGAGAGCTGTTCTTCTGTATCATCATGACATCTGCAGCAGCTTGTGTCACTGGCCTCGTCTTTGATAGATCGGAGTCAGGAGTGAGACTAAACTTGAGCAAACAAATGTTTGACTCATCTGCCATCTCACAGCACATGCCAGATTCATACATGTCGTGTGCTTCTACTACTCTGCAGTGTTTGACTGCTGCTTTGCTGCAGTGTTAGCCTCACTGTAACTGCAGATTGGTGAGCATGTTCTGACTTGTGTTTGTCATTCTGTCTGTCTGTCAGCGCACCCGTCTCCGAGACCTCGCCGTATGAGATGATCCGCTCTCAGGAGCTCAACGCTCTTCTGGGCCCTAAAGCAAGCCCGCAGGCAGTCGACCTGCTGTGTGACCTGCACAACACCACTGCAAACACAGGGCTGTGTCTCATCACATACTCCGACCGCGACTGGATCTGCCTGCACATCTGCAAACACCTGCAGGCATGCACTAACACTAGCTGATCTAGAAAACACATGCAGTTCCCTTATATGCTTGATATCTGTTATGCTAAAGCATATTTATGTCCAACTTCTGTCAGTATTTGTGTGTTTTCAGAGAGAAATGGCCTCCACTCCTGTCAGATACGTTCACTTTGATATTCCTCTCAATGAAGCCTATTCTCTGGATTCAGTGGGGAAGCATGGATTTGGTGAGACACTTCATCTGAAAGTGTTTGTTGTTCACTCATCCATTCATTTTCCAAATATTGCTAACTGACTAGTTTATCAACATCTGTCTGGCATCACACACTGACAGAAATGAGTCCTGTTGCTCTCTGCAGATTCAGTTATTTTGAAGGAAAATGTTCAGTAGTATTAACGGCTGACGTCATTTTGACATGCTGTTAAACATCGACTCTGCAGTGAAACGCTGATTCAGACACTTCTTGTACAGTTATGCAGCCAATTTATAGATGGACTGTAATGCTTGACTGTGCTGGGGTTTGCTATTAATCATATTCATTAAATAGACTCTAAACATTAAAAACATTTATTCTGAGACTAACATTGCTGAAATGTTGGACATGAAAGCAGTGGCGGCTGCAGCTTATGCTGTTCTCTTATCATCACCAGCCACAGCAAGATTCATGCATGCATCATCTATACACCAACCCATCACAGCAAAGCCATGCATAAGTGTTTTTTGTTGTTGTTGCTACTCAGCTTTTTAAATTACTATCCCCATGGATAAGGATGAGTCAAATAAATGAATGCAACATTATTTTTAAAGGTTTAGTTCACCCAAAACATTTTATATTTATTTATTTATTTTTCACTTCCGTTATCTGTCATACGTAGCATGTCGGCGTTGCGTGATTAGTGACGAATGTGGAGATAGAACAAAACAAAACACTGGTCACAAATTAGAAGTACAAACCGAAGATTTGTAAAGAAAAATGTCAGAGGATTTCGATATAAGCCAAGAGGAGACTGGTTTTCCTTTGCTAAATTAAGGAAACTTTGCTTCCTTTGCTCCTGTAAACAAACTCGCGAGACTAGCATCTCAGAGGCGCGCGCTGCGCATACGTCATTCGCCGGAACGCTTCTGTGTATGACAGATAACGGAAGTGAGAGAAAAGTGTTTATTATGTTCGAAATATGGATATTTTTCTTACAAAAACACATGGATTCGCTACAGGAGTACTTTATTCATCCCCCGGAGCGTCTGCGGCACATTTTATTATGAATGCGTGCGCTTTATTTGACGACCTGTGGATGCTTCGAGGCTGAGTAAAACATAGTCTAATTTTCATTTTTTGAACTAAACCTTTAAGTGCTATATTTAGCTTGACATAGACTCTTTTCCTCTCAGCGATGGAGATTGGGCCACAGCCTCACGGCGTCATCAGGTCTGTGATATTCAGCGCCATGCAGGAAGGAGTTCAGCTGATGATGGACTGGATCTGTCAGTTCAACTCAGGTAGGTTTTCAGCCACAAACCCCTACAGAAATCAGTTTGCTGTGTGTTTTCATGGCTTGTGTGCATCTCTCTGCTCAGGGACGCTGTTCGAAGGAGGATGGGTTGATGTGTACACAATGGTGAAGAATATCGACTATCCACGAGACTCTGAAACACACGTGATCTCGGCCGCGGTCCATCCCGACCTACAGGTACAGAAAGATGATCAGAAACACTGCCACAAACTCCTCCAATCGCAGTGTTAACACCCTCCCTCTTATTTCCCTCTCGCAGGATAGAGATTTCTGCCTCCTTCACCCTGGAGACCCCATGTTCCTGTGTTTCTCGGGGGAAACGCTGCGCTACAGAGGGAAAGAAGCGCTCTATCCGTTCTTCATAAACGAGGGTGCGTACTATGAGAAGGGTGTCGCTCTTTCCCTCGCTAGGAAGAGAAGAGTGCAGATTCCTTCAGTCCGCTCAGAGACGCTGAGATGAAGAAACACAAGCATGAACATGAGCTCAAGACGAGTGTATTACTGATGCCAGGGAACACTGCATGTGTGAAAAACAGCCAACTTTAAGATATTCTGAAAAACATACATCCACTGTGTAAATAGTGCACAGATGATGTTTTTATTAGCATGGACACACAGATCAACAACTACACTGGTCAGTCTGTGCGGTTACACAACAGATCAGAGAGATACTGTATCCCATAATGCACCTGACACCACCTTCCATCTCCAGTGTGACGAATGAACCGTCAACAAGCACTCATACTTAACCACACATGCTAGCAACCACCAAAAATAAATGTAATGTACAGAAATAAATATATAAAAATGAATTCTAGTAATAACACCAATAAATTAAAAAGCAGCACACTTTAAGTCAAGTCAAGTCAAGTCACCTTTATTTATATAGCGCTTTTAACAATACAGATTGTGACAAAGCAACTGAACAGCATTAATTAGGAAAATTGTGTCAATAATGCAAAATGACAGTAGTAGACACTAATTTTTCAGTTAAAGACAGTTCATCATTGAATTCAGTGATGTCAACATCCAGCTCAGTTTAAATAATATCTTTGCAATCATGTCAACGATATCGCTGGAAATGAAGTGTCCCCAACTAAGCAAGCCAGAGGCGACAGCGGCAAGGAACCAAAACTCCATCGGTGACAGAATGGAGAAAAAACCTTGGGAGAAACCAGGCTCAGTCGGGGGGCCAGTTCTCCTCTGACCAGACGAACCAGCAGTACGGAAAAATCAATTTAAGACGTAATAAAACAGACGATGAATAATATTAACAGCAATTATTATATGATGCAATCAAACTTATAGCAAAATGTGGTAGTTCTGTATGTTGTTTCAGGGTTGGCATCATCTGAGGTCCTCTGAGGGGTTGCATCATCTCTTCTCAGGTGTTCTGGATCCAGACTGAAGCTTGTGTAAATCCTAGTTACCACGGGATGTTAATCCCGTGGCAAAAGACAGAGAAACAAATACAAACATAATTAGCGTAGCTGCTGTTCCAACCAAGCAAAAAATTATTGTTTAACCCAAACTAACGAATAATAATGGGCATTTGATTAGATATAACTGCAGTAAAAGATTATGACTGCAGTAAAAGATTGAGATGCATTATTTGAATGCTTGGCAAAAGATGTGTCTTTAATCTAGATTTAAACAGATAGAGTGTGTCTGAACCCCGAACGGTATCAGGAAGGCTATTCCAGAGTTTGGGAGCCAAAAAAGCTCTACCTCCTTTAGTGGACTTTGCTATCCTAGGTACTACCAAAAGTCCAGAATTTTGCGACCTTAGGGAGCGTGATGGATTGTAGCGTGGTAGAAGACTAGTTAGGTATGCAGGAGCTAACCCATTAAGGGCCTTATAGGCAAGCAATAATATTTTGTAACTGATACGGAACTTAACAGGTAGCCAGTGCAGAGACTGTAAAATTGGGGTAATATGATCATATTTTCTTGACCTGGTAAGGACTCTAGCCGCTGCATTTTGGACTACCTGTAGCTTGTTTATTGAAGATGCAGGACAACCACCTAGCAGTGCATTACAATAGTCCAGTCTAGAGGTCATGAATGCATGAACTAGCTTTTCTGCATCAGAAACAGGTATAATGTTTCGTAACTTGGCAATGTTTCTAAGATGGAAGAATGCCGTTTTTGTAACATGGGAAATATGATTTTCAAAAGACAAGTTGCTATCTAATATAACACCCAGATTTTTGACTGTAGAGGAAGTAACCGTGCTATTACTTTCCTATTACTAATCCTATTACTTTAGGATTACTGGATTACTGCCTCTTCACTAAAGCTAAAACACAAGAGAAGTCGAGCTGTTTGATGTTTCTAATACAGAGGAAATCTGACATCACAGATCGCACACGTCACAAACGCTGAGAGAAAAAGTAGATCAGTGCTCAAACTATAAAACACACACTCTTCAGTTCTTCAATTTGAGATGCTGGAGTTTAGATTGTGTTCCTGTTCATTTATCAATTACAGCACCAGGGTCCAAAACTAACACTCCACTCCTGTGCTAAAACACAATTACTTCACAGTTTGCAGATAATGTTATTATGAACTTTATTTATTAAACATTTATAAGTAATTATTAAAAAAATCTATCCAAAAGATATTTATTAAATAAACTTCTCTTAAGCCCAAAACACCCTGCATGATTTTAGCAATACTATAAGATCACACTGTGCGACAGGGATCTAATAAACTTGGCTTCGACGTTTGTGTAGTATGGAAGAAAATTAATGACAAATGTCTTTGAAACAAAAAAGCATGCTGAATTGCACTAACTGAAAAAATAATGCATTGAATTACGAGTGCTTGCATTTTAATGCCTTGTATTTCCAGGGCTTGCATTTTTAGGTCCTGAAATTTAACATAGTTTTTTATTTAAGCTGTGAATATTTCAATTCAAAATATTTCAAACACATTTTCATAATTAAAAATTCAATAATTTATATTCACCTTCCAGAATTCACTTCCCAAATATTTATTCTGTTTAAAAATATGATGCATAATATTCAACCGGAAAATTTCGGTCCATTTTATTTCACTTTACAAATTCGCTTCCACAAATGCAGCGGTTCAAATTCAGCATTGCACATCCGGGAGCTGCAGGAATAGCAGTAGAGCACCGAAGCATGATCTCCAGCTGCTGTCAGTCGCTCACCAGCAGGTGGCACAAACGGCTGTTCATGAAAGCAACAGGTGGATGATGACACCTATAGATTCGTACAATATGGCATATGTTACTTTAGAAGAATAAAACGTCATCAGCATGCGCTAGTGGTAAACAAAAAGAGCATGATAAATCACACTTTAGCAGTTGTAGTTTTATGTGTGCTGAAAAAAGTGGAAGCGGCGAAAGAGGAAGGCATAAGAGCTTGAGGTAAGCAGTTTTATGTTTTAGCGCCATGTCGCGTTGAATTCATGTTGCTTTTTTATTGGTTGGTCAGTAAACGTGGATCGTAGTAGCAAACACACAGTGCGATGATCATGCTGTATCGTAGGCTATCTTTGGTCGCAAGACTTTGAACCTCTCTCACTGTATGACACAGGAGCACAGATTAGGAGTCACGATCACAGAAATCGCCACGATTGTTTAATGATGCCAATCTTTCATCTGGGACAGCCGGAAATCATGCAGTGTGTTTAGGGCTTTAATGGCACGGTGAACAAATCCCAGCCCTGGCTCTGCATATAGTGCATGTCTCTCGTTTAACACACCTGATTCAGATAACCAGCTCATTAGAAGAGAGCTCCATGCATGAGCTGTGTTCTAATTGACATGCTCCCTACACAGTGTTCACTGCTACCTATTCACTGAGCAGGGGAAATTCGTTGAAGTCTACTTCATTCGCAACATTCATTCACGGATTTGTGCTACACCACCGTCTGCAGCATCTTCACACACTGACCAAACTTACTACGAAGATAAGTGTGACAAAATAAATACAATTTAAATTCACGTCTCACACACTTTAATGCCCTTTGAATGGAACAAACACTCGCCTCAAAACTGTAATCATGGTGGATTATCCTGTGATGTCCATTTCGCAGGGCACTTACAGTTGAACAGAACAAGCATCTGAAGTGATAAGAGTTGCATACAAAATACACAGTGGACAATTCTCCATCAGAGACACTGTTATCCTATTGGCACAGGGACAAAAATAAATTATTATTGAAGCTATTTTAAAAGAAAGCTGCTTTCTTGTCACACTGCTTCACACACACTCTCTCTCTCTCTCTCAAACACACACAGACACACACTCTCTCTCACAACACACACACAAACACACACCTCTCTCTCAACAGTCGCGTGCACACACACCACACACCACACTCACCCACCACACACCACACAATCTCTCTCTCTCTCTCACGCACACAGACACGGCTCTCTCTCTCTCTCACACACACACACCCACACACACACTGTCTCACACAGACACACACACACACTCATGCAAACACACTCACACGCTCTCTCTCTCACAAACACACTCAATCTCTCTCTCACACACACACACAGACATACACACTCACTCTCTCACACACACACAGACATACTCACTCTCTCACACACACTCACTCTCTCACACACACACTTACACAGACACACACACTCACTCACTCTCTCACACACACACTTACACACACTCTCTCTCTCTCACTCACACACACACTCACTCGCCTGGCGGCCTAGCAGGTGCTCTCTCAAACCACACTGATCACATCTATGTACAACAGCCTCAGGGTGACTGTTGGTTTTGAATGTTTTGGATCCGCTGTGGTGATTATGCGACTCTATAGACAGTCATGCGGTAGTAGCTCTGACTGTGGCTGCGATCCGCCCACACCAGCAGCGCAGCGGCCATCATGTGCAGAGGAGACGCGATGAGCGCTAAATACAGTGACCAGCCCAGCGCACCGTCCACGTGATCTGGCAACACAGACACACGGTGCAGCAGATCCATCCCGGCCAGAAAACAGCACACGGTTGCCAGAGAACACAGGCCTGAAGAGAGAGAGAGAGAAGAGCACAGGTCCAGCACAAGTCTGCTCAGAACAGAACCCCTGCAACGTCGCGTCTCTGACCTGCGAGCAGATGCAGCAGACCGATGAAGAGCGTCGGGCTCAGACTGCCACACAGACGCAGAGAAGCCCAGCAAACCCCCAAGCACCACCAGACCCAGAGAGACCAGCGGCAGCAGGAGCTGACAGCGCCACAGATCTGCACAGAGGTTCAGAATGAGTGCGAGGAGCAGCCAAAGGATGAAGCACATTACACCAAGAAAAACTGATATGAGTGTGTGGGCATGAGGCAGGATTTGTGTAAATGTGAATTATGAAATAAATAGTTCAGACTGCATGAGCTGCCGTTGAAGCCAAATGATGACTATAAAAGCACTAGTGGTCAGCTGATATATCACTGATATTTACATTGTTTCATTATTGTGCGAGTTCTACTGTTTGGCTTTCAGAAGCGACTCTTATTGTGAAGCTCAGCAGGTTTCAGACGCACACTAATCTTCAATAACTGCTGAGGGCGTTTGTTATACCCACTTAAATGGTAGAAGTGGCTAGACTGTGTCTCTTCCCCAAACAGTGAGGTCAAAATATACATTTAATGCATGATCTACAAAAAAGCTGATCGTGATTAAACCAGAAAAATAAAACTGACCTGATTACAGGAAATGATATAAATCCATTAACTGTGTTAAAAACACAGCATTCACATTTGATCTGTTCTCATGTGGAGTTTCTTCACCAGTGAGCCAATGTCAATTATAAGCAATTGCTTTTCACTGCCTGTTTGCTTGTCTTCAATAATCGCTTGAGGTCATTTAGTGTGTGTGTGTGTGTGTGGTTCTTTCCTGTTATTCTTCTAGGTTAACTGTATGTCTTTCTTGTTGACATGTTAGTGAGTGTGAGTGTGTGTGTGTGTGGGAGTGAGTGAGTGAGTGGAAGTGAGATTGAGTGTGTAACTGGTATTTATCACGTTATGGGGACCATATGTCCCCACAAGGATAGTAATACTACTAAATTTTGACCTTGTGGGGACATTTCTGAGGTCCCCATGAGGAAACAAGCTTATTAAATCATACAGAATTGAGTTTTTTTGAGAGAGTAAAAATGCAGAAAGTGTCCTGTAAGGGGTAGGTTTAGGGGTAGAGTTGCAAATTAATTCTTTAAAAAACCTACAATGTGATTTTCTGGATTTTATTTCTCATTTTGTCTCTCATAGTTGAGGTATACCTATGATGACAGGCCTCTCTCTCTTTTTAAGTGGGAGAACTTGCACAATGGTGGCCTGACAAATATTTTTTTCCGCACTGTAAACAGCAGCAATAAATGGCTTCTCATATGAAAGATATGATGAAAAGATACAAACAATGCTATTAACCACTTAATAGCAGGTTTTAAGGTTAGATTACAGTAATTATGCACTGTCATTGTGTCAAGCTTCCCTGAATTAGTGGTTTTATTCAATACGACTCTTGACAGGTTCTTTCTATGATGAGAAAACCGATCGTTTGAGCCAAGGGAAAATAAAAACTGATTTATCTCTCTGTCTCCTAGGTGATGAGCTGGAGTACCTGCGACCCAATGTGTACCGCAATGTAGCAAGACAGCTCAACATCACAATTGCATCTGAGAGTATAGTCTCTGATGCCTTTTTGGCCGTTGCTGCAGAAATCTTCTCTACAGGTTAGTCAATGCTTTGTCTTAAAATACATTTAGTACAGAAAACTCTTTAGGTAAACTGGTCGGTGCATCTGGTTTCAGAGATGTTGTCCACATTTCCTTAAAGGCATAGTACACCGAAAAATGAACATTCTCTCATGGTGTTCCATACCTGTGAGAGCACAAAAGAAGATATTTTGACAAATGTTGGTAACCAAACAGTATTGGTTGTCATTGACTTCCAATGAATGGAAAAGAAACTGAAACATTTGCTAAAATATCTTCTTTGTTCCATAGAATAAAGTTATACAGGTTTGTAAGGCTGGACAATAATTCAATATCAATATGTATCGCGATATAATATTTTTTCAATAACGGTGATATGATTTTAAAACACATTTCCGATATTTCGATATACATTACCAGTGTTTTCCATACATTGATTTATTTGTGCCGTTCGACTTCGTTGAATAAACATGAGCAATGCACATTTCAAAATCAAAACATGTCGCGGGTGTTTTATATGAATGTATATCTGAAGGGAAAGGACTGTCTTCAGAAAAGTTTTGATGGCATATAATTTTATTTGATAAAGTAGCGTTCATGAGCGGAGGTGCTTTGTTTACAGCCATTACTGGAGTAACCGCTAGTTCCACCGCTCTCACAGCACCTCCTGCTGACAGACAAGCAGTTTGCATTTTCAATAAACCCATTTCCAGCAACATGCTTCTGTTGTTACTCTATTTTTTTTGTTTTCTGAAGCAACTCGGAGCATGTTTCATACTCGTTATCCTGGTTAATGTACGTTTCAATCTATAAGAATAATCAGCCTACACTACAAGTCAAAAGTTTTTGAACAATATGATTTTTAAAGTATTCTCTTCTGCTCACCAAGCCTGCACTTATTTGATCCAAAATGCACCAAAAGCGGTAACATTTTGAAATATTTTTACTAATTAAAATAACTAATTTCTATTTGAATACATGTTATAATGTAATTTATTCCTGCGATGCAAAACTGAATTTTCAGCATCATTAGGTATCCAGTTTCAGTGTCACATCACCCCTTGATCCCAGCAAGTCATTGAACCATGATGATTTGTGGATTATCAATATTTAAAACAGTTGAGTAAATTTTTTCAGGATTCTTTGATAATGAAAGATCTAAAGATCAGCATTTATCTGAAATAAAAAGCTTTTGTAACATTATATACTTTACCATTCAAAAGCTTGGAGTCAGTAAGAAATTATACAAATTAATACTTTTATTTAGCAAGGAAGCTTTAAATTGATCAAAAGTGACGATAAAGACATTTATAATGTTACAAAAAGATTTCCATTTCAGATAAATGCTGTTTCTTCTGAACTTTCTATTCATCAAAGAAACCCTGAAAAAATTCTACTCCGCTGTTTTCAACAATAATAATAATAAAGGTTTTTGAGCAGCAAATCAGAATATCAACATGATTTCTGAAGGATCGTGTGACTGGAGTAATGATGCTAAAGCTCTGCTTTGAAATCACAGCAATAAATTATATTTTCAAATAGAAAAACAGTTATTTTAAATAGTAAAAATATTTCAAAATGTTGCTGTGTTTTTGATCAAATAGATACAGTCTTGATGAGCATAGGAAACATATCTTTAAAAAACATTAAAAATCTTACTGTTCAACATCTTTTGACTGGTAGTGTTAGCCTATAGTTTGAAGTAAAAAATATTAATATTAATAAGGAGAGTCTGAGATTTATTTGGCAGTGATTTCACATTTCTTGTTTGTATGAAAGCTAAATACAAATAAAAGGTGAACATTAAAATATTATATAGTTTTATAGGAATAGGTTTCATAGAGTTGGCAAATTAATTTTTCATAAGTTTGTAGGTACAGACATCTGTTGTGGCCGTTCTTGGCCATTTTTATGAGGCTTTTTTAATAGTGTTCATATCGATATCGGAATTATATCGTATCGACCGAAATTAAGAAATATATTGTGATATAAATTTTGGCCATATCGTCCAGCCCTACAGGTTTGGAATAACGAGAGATTGAGTTAATTTTTTGGCTGAACTATCCCTTTTAGTGGCTTGTACACTTCTTTGAGATAGGATAAAAATGAATCCATTCTGACACTTATATATTCACACAGAGAACCGGTGCTGTGCTTGACTAGAGAACTCTCAGCACCATAAAATATGGATTTTTCTTGAAGGTAAACAGTGTCTGGGCACCATGGAAGTTTTCATTCCCTTTGCTGCATACTGTTCATCACTTATTTAGTACAAGCCCTTGGGAATCAGCTTAGTTCATATAACTTCAACCCTTATTTGACCACCCAGATTTAGAGTTTAGTAAAATGTGGTCTGTTTTTCAACCTGAGCAGCTCTTTAGATGTGCTGTAACATGTTCACCTCATGTGTCCAGGAAAATATTCTTTGTTTTTTTTTAAGTAATAAAGCATAATTGCTCATGTCAGTCAAAGCAGGACAACAAAGATTCCTCTCTGGACCCGGTGACACCCTTGTACCTCCTGTCTGTACACATACCTGTCCTGAAGCAGTGCAACTGGTCACTGGTGTTCACTTAATTGATTTTATGTTATTCATTTATTTTTTTTACCCTCTGAGTGAGCATTTTTCATGTGACTCTGCACTTTTTCATATGGCTGTGCAACTATATAGAAATGAAGATTTATTTTGATGTTTTCACACTATGCGTTATACGTATATTGTAATACATATTTTAAAGGATTATAAAAAATATCTTAAAAATATATGTACGTTCACTTTTGTTTTTTTAATTCGGTGATCATTTCTGTTCCGTTTTACTATTTCTAAGATCATTTAAAATAAATAATGGTGCAATTTTATGCATAAAAAGGTGTTATGCATAGCATTTTGAAAAGAAATTTATTATTATTATTTTTTCAAAAGATTTTTTTTGTTAAGGTTCACATGTTAGACTCTTCAAGACTTGCAAACTTTCCTTACAGATTTCTTAATTAAATTTGTTTTCTATTTAACATTAAATCTAACTGTCACAACAGAGATGCAAGATCCTAACTGCATGCAGGAAAATCCAGACTTTTTTTGTTTTTGTTTTTTTGGCAATGACAGTGCTTCTGCATAGACAGATGGTTCTATTATTGCACAAAAGGAAAGTAATAGACCAGTATTTTGAGTGCCAATGTGCATCTACATTTATTTAATACATGTCTTCATTTGATTTGAAACAGTTTGCTGTAAACTGTAAAATATTCCCTCTAAATTGTGTAACTTGATGTTCCGTTCTTACAAGAGACAGAGGGAGGGAATGTTTCTTTTTTATCTTGAACTTCAAACCAGCTTTTATCTCTCATATGCCTCAATATGGTTTCCTTTTGCCTTTGTGTTTCCTGTCTTTGCTAGTCTCAGATTAGGTTCCTGGGTTGATGTGTTTATGTCTGGCTATTTGATGTTCCCAGATGGGGGTTTGCAGCTTTATCACATTTTGTTTCATCCCAGGCTGAAAAGTTTAAAGGTTAGAGTAGTGTATCTAGGAGTCCATTGATCACATTAGCTCTAATAAATCATAATGCCCACTTGTTAAACGAAACATGCTAGTACTTTAGCCTTTTCATTAAATTCAGACCCATGACCCTAATGCATTTATGATGGAGGGAAAGCAAAGCATTTGTACCTTTTCAACTGCTATTGAAGTCATTACGCTGTTAAATGCACTGAACATGTTATAGCCACATTGAATCACA